>CANYBF011072251.1:0-23455 GCA_948192965.1 Dalechampia spathulata
TTTTCATTAGCAAAGAAAGTATATAAGTTATTCTAAGAAAACTAGCCATTTCTCAGACTTTAAAACCTAATTTCTAAGTCGCGTACGGCCGTACTATATTTGTACGCCCGTACGGATTCAAAACTAGCCGTTAGAAAATGGGAGGGAACTGTGGTATGGCCGTACCACCCAAGTTTCCTGATACACAATTTTCCTACGAGTTCACGTACGGTTGTACTACCCATTGGTACGCCCATACCGAAGCAGGTTTACTGATATACCATTTTCGTGCGAGTTGGCATACGGCAGTACCAACCAATGGTATGCCCGTACCAAACCCAATAGAACAATACCCATAAGGTACGGCCAGCCGTATGGCCGTACAACACACAAAAAATATTTGGTACGCCCGTACCATATAAGAAAACACTTAAAAAATTGCAAATAACTTAAATTGACTCACACGTGACTCAACAGTCAAAACCTAGGGTCTAACATATCATATGCATAAAAAGTCACTTAATAGAGCAATGAAATGCAGTAGTATTTTGCACATATTAAACAAAAATATTTAGCTCTTAGAAACTTATCAAGGTTGTAATAGATTCTTTAAGCTTTTTAACACATTCAAAATCACATAAATTATAGTTATATAGCTCCAGATATAATGAAAATAAGTAAGCTAAAAAGTTGCAAAATGTTACATAAGTTATATAGCAAAGTACATGAATGGTGTAGTCTTCTTCATAGAATCCCACCCTCCAGCAGCCTACATGAATCATGTAACCATTACATAACTCATGGAAGCCTTTTGTATAAATTTTATAAATCAAAGATCATGATTAAATATTTGAATTTAGGTTTTTGCATCATTTATTAAATCTCATTTTTCTTAGGTTTGATCTATTTATCCATTCTTTCATCCATTGATCCATTGATCCATCTACCATTTCCATTCCTCATCTACATTTTCTTTTTCTCTTAATATTTTATCTTTTATTGTTTAGAATTAATTTAAGGATTTGGTAGAGATTTTCCTTAGCAATTTCCTTTTGGTTCTCATTAATCAATGAAGTTTCAAAGGAGAATCAAGAATTTTGAAGTTTAAAGGTCAAGAATCCAAGCAGGAAAGAAGCATTAAGCTTATATGAATTTTATTATTATCTTTTTCTTTCTTAATCTAGATTATAATTATATATTTATTAAGACCTTTTAATTATTTGTTTATGGATTATTTAGTAGGAATATATTAAGGATTGAATATTTAATTATGGATTAGTTTGGATTTCTATCAATTGATTTGATTTTACATATATTATTGATATTTGTATCATGATGCTTAATGAGTATGATTAGGATTAAGTTCACTTAATTGCATATCTTAGATAACTGATTATATGAGAAGGTGAATTAATTATTGGATAGCATGATTTGAACATAGGTGTGAATTACCTAAGAATAGAAATTTAAGTCATGAGAATTAATTTTGGATAAAAGTTATTAATGCATTTCGATTAACTAATTACCATGTAAGTGTACTTAATTAACTTTGATAAATTAATTGGACCTTGAAAGAAACTAGTTAATATTTTTGTTACCTACCTTTACACAATTATCATCTCATTAACATTGATTGTCATTGATTAATCAAATAAAATCTTATTTGAACATTCAACCTTAATAAATGATAAATTACTAGAGGAATCTTAATTGACTTTAATTGTTAGTTTTTATTTCATTCATTAAATAGTTTTTCATGCTTTAATTTCTTATTTTAAAAATCAACTTTTAAATTTGTAGCTAAGACTATTTGAAGCTAATAGCTAACACACATTCTTTATACTACAATTGTATCTAGTATGATTATAAATTTTAAAATTATTATGGGCTAATTTTGCAACCATAAAAATGACTATTAAAATTAATTGAATTTTTGTATTTGTAATTTGATAACTTGCATTATCAATATGTTTCTTCATTCCTAAGTAACTATTTTAACCATGCTTTCATTCATTCCCAGCAGTTTTAACGTCATATTACATGGTAATTTGCATAATTTAGAACCATACTCTACATAGCGTGCATCACTCATATACTTAGATCATATTCATCCTTATTCATGCATAATTTGTATAGTTTCTATAGAATAGTTTACTTTACTTTTAAGTTAGCTTAATGTAATTAGAATTAATTGTGTTAAGTAAGTTTTCTAGGTGCCATTCTATACCTATTTAGTAGTTTTTAGTACTAGAAGTTTATTTTCTCCTTGTAATCTTATTTTCATATCGTTTTTAGGATATTTCTTAGTTCCCACGAGTCCTACATGACTCGTGTATGACCTATACGACTCGTGTAGGTTTCATCCTTCCCTTAAGCATTTTTTCCCCGATTTCCCACGAGTCATACACGACTCGTGGACATCACACACGAGTCGTGTATGACTCGCTTATCTTCTCCCCTTCTTGCATTTTCTTCATTTTGTTGCACCTCTTTCTCCTACGAAGCTTACATGAGTCGTGTAAGCATGTACACGACTCGTGTTCAGCTTGTCTTATTCCATAATTGCATTCTCATCTACTCTGTGGCTTACACGAGTCATGTAAGCTCATACACGACTCGTGTATGCCATTTTAACCCTATTTGATATCCTCTATTTTGAGCCATTGGATGAAACATGGAGGGTAGAGATCATTCTGGATGGTTCTTTGGGGAAAGATTAAACGTGGGGATTGAGAATGGAGAAAGGGGGTAGTTACTTTTGGGGATAGAAAAAATTAGGTTTTAAAAAAAGGAGAAAGGAGTAAAAGAAAAAAAAGGAGGGAATTGAGCTTTCTAACTGGTTTTGATTGATCCTGATTTCAGCGGTTGAGTTATCAAGAGATTGAAGAAGCTTGCTGAGCATCTAGATTGGGCAAATCGGAAGGTCTGAAGCTGGGAGTAGCTAAGGAGTCTAATTCTAGTTCTCATATTAATTCTATCTTCTTTCTTTACTGTAGTTATTTTTGAATTGAACAATGGTTGTGAAGCTTTTATTATTGTCATTTCTTTTATTTAAGTATTTTTGCTTTATGCCCTAATTAAGAATTAGGGTTGGATGATATGACACTATGTCTCTATTTTAATTATTGAATCAGTTATCTTCATGTTTCCATATGATTTATATGTCTTTAATATACTCTATTATTGAGATGTTGGCCAATCTTTCTAATGGAATATTACTTAGTTGTTTTAGTTACTTTGAAAGAAGAATTAAAATGATTGACTATATATGGAAACACCTAATCATTGATTACCTAGACATATGAATTATTGTATTGGGAAGCTAAATGCAGTATTGAGTTTATCATTGATATAGATTTTATGGTCACGAAAGTAGTCTGTAGGTCTATTTTCAATAAGTAATGAGTTTCTGAGAAGAAAGTTATTACACTTAAGCATTACTTTGAGATTTTAAACTGATGTAATTAATGAAGAATCTTGATTAGTTTCATACATTCAACCCTGATAATAATTGTACCATATGTAATATATATTTCTTGTCATTATTATTCTGATAGTTTAATATGTTGAGAGAAATTAATGTATGTTGTTGCCTAAATAATTAATGAAATCAATGTCTAGTACTTGATTACCATCAATCCCAGTGATCGACACCTTTATACTGTAGTTGCGACCCGTATTCTTGCGGAAACGTAATTACTTTATTAAGGATTATAAATTTTAAAGCTTGTTGAATTATGTGCATGTAAAATTAAACCTATTTTTACGCGAACAATTCACTAGTTAAAATATTATAGAATTTAAAACTCTAATGAAAACATAAAGAATTTGAAATAAAATAATAAAAATAAATAAATCTAAGGCTTGTTTTTTGTTTTCAATAATAATTTAAGATACTTACAAAGGAGAGGACAAAACAAAGGAAAGAACGTACTTTGTCCTTAATCCCTTGATATTGCAACTTATTTATAACTTAAAGAATCATTATCTTGTTATTTTTCTCTATAAATCTAGCTTTCTAATTAATTCCAACTGCCACTTTTGACTTATTGTTTAGCTACAATGGTTGAGCTTTTTTATGGTGAATTCTTAATAACCAAATTACATTATTGCAACTTGTTAAATTAAATTAAAATTAAGGCCCAAATAGCAAGCCAAAATGATACCCCAAACACATAAACTCTCTTTAAATTAAGATTGCTTCTAATCATGACTTCCCTTATTTAGAAAGAAGCAATTCTTGTTGGTTCTTAGAGTTGAAGGTATGGAAATTAAGATTATGTCATCTCCTTAATACACTATTTAGTTATTTTAGGTTGTTGACCTTTCAACCTGAGCCAATATGCTTCTTGGATGCTCTTTCGTGTTGACGTCATTTTATTCTCTAAGATGATATGTTGGTCAAGAAGAAATTCTTTATTGGGCTTTAAACCCTTTTTAATGGTTTTATTTTCAGTGATGCATTACATTTTTTATATCTAACGGCTAGTTTTGCAGAGCAAAGTTCCTTTTGAGCTTCAATCTTCATTTGCAAGTAAGTTTACTTGTTGTATTGTGATTCTAGTATTATAAATTCTCTTGTATTGTATTCCCACAATCTAAAAGTTAGGTTTTGTGATTGTGGATTGGTGTGAGATTAATGCTTGGGGCATTAAGCTACATTTGAGAGTTTAATTGTTGTAAATGTTTGAGTGTGAGCCTGAAAACACTGGGGTTATGATTCATTTAAGGAATCATTTATTGTAATTGATTATGATTAGTGGAACCATAAGTTAATAACTTAGAAGAAGTGGACGTAGGCCAAGAGTTAATGTCAAACCACTATAAGTCGCGTGTTGCCACTATCCGCTGGGATTTCACACTTCAAATGATGTTAAACTATATTGAAATGATGTTAGATTTATTAACTTTAATTAAATAATATTATACTTGATCAATGAGCTATAATATGAATATTTGGGAACACATTGCAAAATTGGAAATGAAAAATATGATCGATGAGAATTCTGAATTATAAAAATATTATTTTATAATTATTAAATTATGAAAATATTTAGATTACAGATGCTTTGTCAAATTTTTAATTTCAATTATAGTTATATGATATGAATAATTATATTTATTATTATATATTTTAACTATACATTCAGTTTCTAATTAGTTTAATTGCAAACTTGTAATTAAATAATTTAATCATTTCATTAACGAATTAATTTTAATAATCTAGAAAATGTATAATAAATTATATAAAAAATGAATTTATTTATTCATGATAGAATTGCTATGAAAATTTTCCATTATAAATTGAAGATGCAAAATAATAATGAAAATTTTCATCTCTAAATTTATGAATTTCTATCACTAATTAAAGATTAAAAAATAATGATGAAAATTTTTGTCTTTAATTTATAACAAAAATAGTGATAAAAACATTTCTATCACTATTCGGAAACAAAAAATTTAATAATGAATGATTTAGTGTTAGAATGTTATCCGTTGTTAATATATTTAGTAATAGAATTTTGTGTTTTAGTGACAAAAATGCTCTATTGTTAATCCATATATTTTTTAATAATATTTTAATATTTGTTAAAAATTATCTATTATCTATATTTTCATGAATATATAAAATGATGATAAATTATTGATTAAATCATTACAAAAATATTAAAACATCATAGGAAATATACTAAATAATGAGCAAAGTATTATTAAATTTTTAATTTTAATTATTAATTGATTAAAATTATATATAAAATAATATAAAATCATTATTTAAAAAAAATGTGAGCATGTTAAATATTAATATGATGTTGGAGTAATAAATATTTCTAAATATTAAATTAGCACAATTTTGACTATCATAAATATTAATAAATAAGTATTTATCATATTAAATTATAATATAACATTAAGAGGTCTGTATAGACTAATAAACTTTTATTTTATATATTTATGGTTTTAAATAACTTTCATTTGTTTCAAATATTTAATATTTAAAAGAAATTCGTTGCTTGCATCCAAACATAGGGTTCGAAAATTAGGCGACGTTGAAGGACATTAACCCTTTGTTGGATGATCCTCTGGTTGGTTTTCTAGCTAAATTTTCATCTACTTTGAAGATCTCCTAGTTCAATTTATCTGTGATTGCCTTATATGATTCAGAAGCTTTCTTCTGCTGTATTCTACTCGGAGTTTTGATCAGTGATGTTCTTATGATTCAAAAGAAAATTGGTTAAGGTATTAGGTGTTGTTGCTCGCAAACAGGATTCCTTCTGTGGATGATGAGAACGATTCGTTAACCAATTTCAGTTATTTTTTTGGTAAAAACGTTTATATATCTAAGTATTTTTGAATTTCTTGGTAATACAAGTGGTCGAATTTAGGGAAAAAAAAAAAAAACCTTCAGTTGCAGATGGCAAGCGGAGGAGCCAACCAACCACCGGCGTACAAGCCATACCGCCATCTTAAAACCTTGAGAGGCCACGAACTGGCCGTCTCTTGCGTGAAGTTCTCCAACGACGGCACTCTTCTAGCCTCAGCCTCTCTTGACAAAACCCTAATTATCTGGTCATCCCCAACATTCTCACTCCTCCACCGCTTAATCGGTCACTCCGAGGGCGTCTCTGATCTCGCTTGGTCCTCCGATTCTCACTATATCTGTTCCGCCTCGGACGACCGCTCTCTCCGCATCTGGGATTCTCGCCCTCCATTCGATTGCCTTAAAACCCTAAAAGGCCATTCCGATATCGTATTTTGCGTTAATTTCAATCCACAGTCAAATTTAATCGCGTCGGGATCGTTCGATGAAACGATTCGTATTTGGGAGGTTAAGACAGGGAAATGCGTTAACGTGATCAGAGCTCATTCAATGCCAGTGACCTGTGTTCATTTCAATAGAGACGGATCACTGATCGTTTCCGGTAGTCACGACGGTTCTTGTAAGATATGGGAGGCCTCAACCGGTACTTGCCTGAAAACCCTGATTGACGATAAAGTTCCAGCAGTCTCCTTCGTTAAATTCTCTCCTAACGGGAAGTACATTCTGGTTGCTACTCTCGATAGCACTCTTGTATGTTCTCTTATCATCTCTTCCTTTATTTAAACTAATTAAATTAAATTTTTTTTTTTGCCCAATTTTCGATTAGAATATTTAGCTTGTATGAATCAGTATGGGTTCGAATAAGGATATATGTATCAACGGATGAATTTGTGGTAAGGGTACATTTTTCATATATATCCCACAGCACATTTGCACATTTGATCTAGAAATAAATGAATGGAATTGTTTGGCTTTTCATTTTAGGTAGAATTTTATTCTCTTTTGTAAGTGAAGATATTTGGGCTAAATCATGTCTTTGTTAATCTGATTAATGAGAATTGATTTGCAGAAGCTTTGGAATTACTCGACGGGGAAGTTCTTGAAGATATACACAGGACATACGAACAACGTATACTGCATAACGTCGACGTTTTCAGTGACGAATGGGAAGTACATAGTGAGTGGATCAGAAGACAATTGCGTTTACCTGTGGGATTTGCAGTTAAGGACTATGATTCAGAAACTTGAAGGCCATTCTGATACTGTAATTTCTGTAACCTGCCATCCAACTGAAAATAAGATTGCTTCTGCCGGGCTCGACAAAGATAGAACCATTAAAATTTGGGCTCAAGATTCCTGAATCCGGTTTGCCATTTTCCACTTCATTTTTCTTCTTTTTTGCTGTTTCAACTTGATCAGGTTTGAGAATGTCCATGTCATGTTCATCGGGGATGATTTTACAGGAAGCTATTGAAAGAGGAGCAGGACAATTCTGAAGAAATTACGTGGGCTCTAACAAGGAAAATTGAGAGCCGAAACAAGAGATGTATGCTTCCTTCAACGTCTCGAGTGAAATCAGGTGGGATTCCATTGCTTTGCTATGGTAAAGCTTGTATCATTTTCTTTCTTTGTGTTAGTTATGGATATAGCTCTGACCTGGAAAGTTGAGACCCTGATTCAAGATTAAAGAAGTAAATGGAAGAAATTTTACCCTTTCATCAAATTTTGTTAGAATTTTCCAATGCTTCTTAAACGATAAAATCTGATGCAATCATAGTAAAGGTTACCAGCCAAACTCCCATAAGTTTTACGGGCAAGCTATCTTTGTATCGCCAACGCAAGGATAATGTAGATTTAGGATAAGACCACACAAGAAAGAGGACCCAGATTTAGGATAAGACCACACAAGAAAGAGGACCCAGGAAAGTGAAAAGATTTGCAGAGAAATGGAAGGGTATATTATAGTAATCAATATTGTTGTTGATGTTGAATTTTATAAATTGGCCTCTATTGAGACCATCAATTATAAAATTTATTGCTTTCATGTTCGTTTATGTAGGTATTTGTATATAATGTGTTGGAAAATTAAACAATTCGTTCTGTCATAATGGCATTGATTTTACTGCTTGGTAGGTTGTAAAGTTATGTTAGAGACGTAGGAAATCCAGAAACGTTTGAATCAAGACTAGGGAATTTTTTAATCATAAATCTCCAATCGAAGTTGAATGATTGTTTTACCAAGTTGATCTTGATTTGCGATAACTACTATCAATTATCCAAGAAATGGCCGTTGAATCTGCAACTCAAACCAGGGAAGGTTAATTGTGCAGTGACTTGGGCTTCCAATTCAGTATTTGAGGCAATGATCACATTAGTTGACAGCTCCCAAGGTGGTCAGTAACTGATGAAATGATCACTTATGAATTGATTTAAGCATCACTCAGGGATGTTATTTTGTTCTACAAACCGGAACTCCTTCTTAAGGGCTGAAGTCTGAGTGACCAACGCAGATCTGCACTCCATCCTTTTAAAGGCTATCTAACCCTCCTTCCTTCTCAGCAACTCACACCCTGATTGGAAACTTGTCATTCCTAGCTAACCCATATCGCCTAATACATTTTCCCTCTTCCCTGTCAGTTAGCCATGAGTAGATTCCAACCACCATTGGCCAAACCAAGAAAAACCAACTTTAGATAAGAAACCGAACTTTATGAGCATTCGCACATTGGAATAACATGATGTATTCAAGAGTTTGTGTCCATACCACAAGCAAAACACCTTAGTTGAACTCGATATCCTCTTTTCAGGAGATTGTCCAAATCCGCCATGGCTTATTACTGAAAGTTGCTTTAAGGAAATTTGAATTGGGAAAATACAATGATTTCAGAAGCTTCGCATAGAGAGAATTTTCATTGTTACTCTGCTTATAAGTTTTTTGAAAAGAAAACGTCAGGGAGCTTGGATTAATGTCATTAGATAATAGCCCCAAGCCCACCTTGGATTCTAAACTTACCCATTTTATTTGCATTTTCCACATTTTAGGTGTATGACAAAGGCTAGATGACTACATTTTGTTGAACCCTTCTTCCACGTGCGACATTTTGCGTCTACATTGCTGACGACATGAAGATGATTTCTGGATCGTTCAGTGAGTCGATGAAATATGTAAAAAATAGAAAGAGGAGATGTGGGTTTCCACAACTCTCTAAGATATCATAATATCAAAATGTAAACTTTGTAAATATTAAGCATTTATTTGTTTTATGTTATGAACATCAACTGTTTGATGTTGATTCGATCAAATTGATATCTATCATTAAAAGTGCAAGGACAAGAAAGAATCCAATTTTAAGTTCTACTAATTAATAATTATTAGGTACTTTAACGATGTTTAGTTTTGAGTTTTGGATTAGTAATTGTTAGTATTTAGTTGGTGTATGAATGAGTTGTTTAAGATATTTTTCATTATTAAATGAGATGATTCTTTTATCAAATCGGAAATGATTTAAGGTTAGATTTTTCAAATCTTAAAATCGAATTCTTTATTAAAATCATTTGAATTAAAATTTATGCATAGAATGGGAGATCTTGTTCAAAATTTGAATCCAAGCTGTTATACTGTCATTCTCACTTAACAACACTAAACACACAAGAATGATAACAGAAACTAGGCAAATGTCTCTTCTGGGTCCTCAAAACTCATCCTACTTTTACAGAAATTAGACTACATTCATTGCTTATTAATACCCTTTTCTTCATTTTTATTCATATATTTAATTATACATTTAACTTCAATATTTGAAAGAATAATATTGAATTATGTCATTTATGTAATATATGAAATTATAAGTATTTTTGGATAATATTTTACTTAAATTTTAATTAATCAATATTTATGGAGAATTATTATTCATCATAATTCGACATACGAATATAATTTTAAATTAGAAAAATGAAAAATGGATAAAATTTTCTTTTGGGAAAAAGAATATACACCTTTTCAGTTTCCGTAAGAAAGTGAGAAAAAAGAAAAATATTAAATTAAATATGAAACCGTGCATATAGTACACGTCTCAGAATCAAGCTGGCGAGGATTTGCCGCTGAATAAATTACGTGTCGTTTTCCTATTTGCTAAAGATCGAATTATTATTTTTAAATTTTTTGTTAAAAAATAATATTCAAATAACAAAATAATAAAAAAGATGTGACCTATTATCTACCTTCGGTGTAATTCATCACTACTCCAAGATTTTGATTGATTTTGACTTTGATTTGTCAATATTTATTTGATTTTTAAAAAAAAGAAAATGGAAATTAAGTAAATATTTTTCTATGGTAAAATCATTAAGAAATGACGTTTTAACAAATGCTTAATGATTTCAATAAACATCTCCATTTCTATATTTTTAATTCCATAATTTATGGATATCATATTCTCCACATAAATAAATATTTCATTTAATTAATTTTCTCATCATAATTTTTTAACCAGATAATTATAAATTTTTTTTTATAAAAATAATAAATTATTTTAATTTATGTAAAATAATAATAACTTTCTTGCAAGAAATATATTTTTTTACTCTATATTAAACCTTAAAATGCTCTTTTACAAATATTTTTCTTAGTTTATTATTTATATAATAATTTTCAAAAATATCACATTTTCATAATTTTCTTTTTTTTTTTTGCTATTTTACAAAATTTTGCTTTTTTAAAGAAATAAAATATATTATTATAAAAGCTTTTCATCATGCCAATTTGTCACTTAAATAATTATATAGAATATAATTATTTAAATGAAGTAATTTTATATATTTTATTACCTAAACTATAAAACTTGTGATTTAAGAACTACAATGATTTTTGAAAAATATATGAATACATTCAATTATAACTATCATAAAAAAAAATTAGAAAATGAAAAATAAATTTAAAATAAGAAAATGGTAAAAATAAAAGAAAAAATTATTTTTCCTTTTAAAAGTTATTGTGGATAAAGGGAAGGGATAATTACAAAAATGACATCATTCTCATAATAATATCTGGTGATATTTTGAAATTTTTATAAAAATAATGATTTTTTATAACATATTTATATAATAAATTTAAAGCAAATTTTAGATAAAATAAAATAAATTTAAAGTAAATATAAAAAATTTTATTATTTTTATAATTTTTAAAAAACATAATATTTTTATAGAATATCTTCCATTTTTCACAAATTTGAAAAAAAAAACATTATTTGAAATTTAACAAAAAAAAACATATTAATTGGAAATTACAAGGAATTCCACAAAACAAAGATAAAATGGTTGTGATGCTGTCGTTGAATAGTTAAAACATGTTGACACGTATAAATAATTCTTTTTATAGGCTAACGAAATTAAAAAATATCGATTATAGGATAAATTATTTATTCATGTCATTTTTCAAAAAAAGATTTTATATTAATAATTAATTTAAATCCTATTTTTTTATATTTATACAATCATGAATATATTAATTGTTTATTTAATTAATAAATATATGTACGAGTTGATTCATAAAATAAAATAATTGAAATATTATTTCGCTAGAATTAATTTTAATTAAATTAATTTCAAATGTTTTATAAATAATTCAATTTATTTATAATTTTACTTCTTTATTTCATTACGATATGATATTATAACATTTATCAAATATATAATTTTATTAATGTCATCAATAACATATTAACATAAACGATTTAAAAATGTATTTAAATTAAACTTTTGAAGTTAAAATTTTAAAAATTAAAGAATATACCCAAATATTTATTTATTTTGAAAAAAATATTAATGCATTAAGATATGAATGGAAAGTGGAGACAACTATAGAAATTCCTCTTTTGTATAAAAGGATACCAAATGTCAAGATAGTTCCCACTTAGACTTGTTGAAAGGGGCACCAATCTTGGCTACCCTTCTATTCTATTCTTGTCACATTTTTTGTCTGCCATGTCCCTTTTAAAATATATAATTAAATTGATTAATTTTTTTTTTAATCTAATGGGTTTCTCGACTAATGATTAAAAAAATTACAAATAACGACCATATAAGTAATATTTAAAAAATTTTAAAGTTTGAGTTGAGATTTTTATTATCATCGTTAAAATATTTTACGACGAAAAATTATGACAACAAGAAGATAATAATGTGTATAAAAGCCACTTAATGTGGAGTGCCATACATACCCACTAACCATAATTGTGCAAACTTCATCTATGAATCTAAACCCTAATCTTGATCTTGATTTGGATAATTTGACATCAAATGCCAAGTGGGTCTCTTGTGTTCTAATGGGATCACAATAATATATAATTTGGCTTATTGTGTTTTGCTAAATTTGGGATTCCACTCATCTCTTGTAACATTTATTCATTTGTACATAAAATTATTTATATGAATAAGTTATTATGATGTACAAAATTTAAAAATTTGAATGAGAAAAATAGATTATGTTTTGATTTGAAGGGAATTTAATTTAATTAATTATGGGTTTTAGGATAAAGAAGGCATGCTCAAGATGGACATATGCTTTAAGAAGTGTCAAGTGAGTTGAGAGTAATCATGTATGATTAAATGCTAACTAATCATATAATCATTACTTTAATGGGTATTTAATCAGAATTGACAATGATTGTTAATTAAATTACCTTTTGCTTTATGGATATTTGGGAGTATTTGGCATGTCAATATGAATTATTATAATTAACAATGCACTATCATTTTCTTTCCATTTAAAATAAATTCAAAAGCCCCGCTTTGTTTCTTGCAAATAATGATTTCATAATTACTTTTTATTTTATAATCATATAAACAATTTTAAAATTTTATAGAAGTAGTAATTTTTTTAAAATAATGATTTTTTAAATAAATTTATATTAAATATTTTTGTAAACTTATAGTAAAAATGTTATTTTTCTAAGTATTTTTTAAATTTTATAATTTTTTTAAAAATGAAAATTTGGAATTTTTTTGTTATATTTTTGATATTTTCCAAAATTTCCATTTACATGTAAATTTCATACTTTTTTATTTTTGAGAAATTTAAAAATTTAAGAGAATTACATTTTTTTTATTAAAATTTAATATTATTGAGTTTCTAAAAGTTTAAATTTGATATCTAGTGATCAAGTAGGAGATATCTGAATCATCTCTTTTAAAAATTTAATGATATTAATATTAATTTTGTATATTTATTATAATCATATCTAAACCATACCTAATAAAATATTACATTTCAAGAACATATGAATGTAACCAGAGATTACATTTCTACATTTATTTGTTTGAAAAAAAACAAGAAAACTTATTTGGGTTTGTTGATATGGGTGTAGTAATATTATATTATTAGTAAAAGGATGAAAAAACAAGGAACTTGTACAAATGCACAAAAATTAATTGACAACTCTCTCAAAGAGTACTTTAGAAATGTGATAGTTAATGTTTCCTACATCGCACATGGCTTGGTAATAAAAGCTTCTTGCTACTTGGAAATATGTCTGCTTCATCTTTGATTCTGTTTCTTCTGAGCTGTTTTGGATCGTTAACTTCACTATTTGTTGCATTTTTGACTCTATTTCTGGGCTTGTGCTGCTCCTTTTTTCTTGCCCCTGTCAAATACCAACAAATTAAATAAAATTAGCACCATACAGTATTAATTGTCAAAGTATCATAACCCACATGCCTCCCTCTATGGGTATCCGTCGAATTCATCGATTTGAAAATATATATTCTCGAGCAAAAATATTAGTAAAAGTTATTAGGGATGATCCGACAGCCTACCTTAATAGACATCTACTTTTTAAGAACCGAAGGCATTCCAAAACAAATTTGGAAGCCTTGTCAGAATCCATCAAAGAGAAACTAAACAACAATCATGGAAGGTCATGAAAGGGAGAGAAAAGAAAAAGAAAAAGGGCATTTGCCTTAATTGGTTGGTACAGTCCCTATGAGCTGTGATCATCCGGAGACAAGATTGTCCGTTTAGGATTCAAACCCATAAATTATGAAACGTTTGGAAATTAAAAACAGACCTTGTTGTTCCTGAAATGAGCGAGTTGGTAGCAGACTTTGTTTGTGAGCTCCAAGAGTTCTTCATGCTTAGGATTATCCAGAATTGAATACCCAGCTGCCAGATTTATCGTTTTCACCACTAATTCTGCCTCTCCTTTCTGCCTGTCTCCTTCTTCTACCCAGTTTTGTAGCCATTTTTTCCACTATATTCAACAACCAAACATATAAATTAAAGGCAAATATATATTAGAGATACATTAAAGTAATTTTAGATTAAATGATTTTTTAATAATAATACAGTGTTATTTGTTAATTATAAATACAATGTTTTTTGTTGGTAAACGATGAGCAACTCACAGCATGAAGTAAACTAAAGGTAATGTGCGTCCGATGGGCTACGAGTGCATCGAAGGAGATGTCGTTTAGGGTTGCGAGCACTATCTTTATAAGGTCATGCCTCGTCTTTCCTTCCAACTTCCTGCAAGTGAGAATATTATATAAGTAAGAAACTGTTTCATTTGTTTTGTAATAGACCCCTTTTGTCGCCAAGTCCACAATGGACACAGTATAAGCCTAATAGTGAATCTATGATTCTTGGATGGTTATATCTTAAATGCTAATTCAAAATTGCCCCCCCACTATATGAAGCCTAGTGGCATGCATATGTTCTTACATTATTTTTTAATTTCATTTAATAAATAGAATTCCTATATCATAGCACCTTGTTTAGGTTGGTCAGTGATGATAATTAAAGTGAATCTCTATGATAACTAAAATAGTACTACTCTTAGTTTACATCATAATCATATACAAGTAATACCTTCCATTCAAATGGGTTCTTGATGCGAAGCCGTTTCGAAATTCACGGACAAAGAGCCTTCTTTGTTCGACAGCACCTTCGCCGGAGTGCCGACGGAAATAGGAGTCAATGGCTTGAAGCAAGAGAGTGGTCTTGGCCCAAGCAATTCTCTCGGTAGACCTTTCTGGCTCAAAAATGGTGGCTGCTGCTATGAAGTATCCCCTCAGAAGTTCACTTCTGCTTACTCCATAATCCCCCAGTTCACATTCCTCATACCATCTGTACCCATCAAACATATACATACATATATAGATCATATTTCCTTAAAAATTGAATAGTATAGTTTGATTGAATGAATATCTGTAAATAGTTAAAAACTTACTTTTGAAAGTCCTCCCATTCAATACGATGCAATGCCTGACAACTGTTGTAGTCAATTTTTGCTAGCTCCAGATAATCGTTGTTATTCACAAATGGCATCCTGTATGTATTAAACCAAAAATAACAAAAAAAAAGAAAAAGAAAAAGAAAAAAAGAGAACGTTGTTAATAAATATTATAAATTAATTATATTAAACTAAATTTGTAGTTTGAATAATTAAGCTAAATGTGGACCGTCGTCTACGGGTAAAGTTGGACTAAAATTGACAATATATTATAGTTATTCCAAAGTATAATTTATTATTAAACTAATAAACATATATGGGAATAATATATAAATGATTTTGAGGAAATTAATTTCGAATTCTACCTGCCAAAATTGACCATTTTCTTAGGATATTTGGTTGATTAAAATATAATTATAATTAAAATTTAATCCCGGAAAATAAGCATATACCTGTAAAGAGTTTTGCCGATCCAGACATCCTCCTGGCCACCGTAGTGTTGTATGTAAAATCTAGATTCCACACGTGGCAAGCTGGCGTACCATGGAACATCCAGTGCATACTCAACCTGTTCAATCATTGTCATTATATGTATTTTTTTAAATTTTCTTTTGGTAAATTTTAATAATCGAAATCGTACCTCTCCTGGTAGATCCTTGGTTATGATCCATTTATCTAGAACTTGGTTGGCATCTTGCTTTTGTTTCAGGAAATTTGAGGCATATTGCTTCGCTTCTTCAAGAATTTTCTCTCCTGGAAACATCACCTGAGAAGCCCTATACAGGTTGTATATTCCGGTCACTGCCTGAGTTGACTGCCCGGCGAAGCAGAAGAATGTGTCGCCTTTCTTGAAATGCTTGAACACATCTGCCAAGTGGAAACCGACCAAGTTTTTAGAATTATCAAGAGACCGACCCAGTTTTTCTCTTTGTTGTTTGCTTGTTTGTTTGTGCCTGGAAATTTACCAGAAGAAACTTGATGGCCGTATAATCTGAGCAACCTGAATCCCATTGCTGTATCATCGATATCATGAACTGGAGATTTTCTTGCCCAGCAGATTCCGTCCTCCCAGTATCTGAACAGAAAGTAATATGTTGTTAGTAGTTTGATTAACCACTTTTACGGTTTAATCATTCTGATTAATGATGCCATTGGTGATTTTGTATTGTACCTTGCAACATAGTTAACACATTCCTTAATCTGTTTTTCGAAATATCTTGAGATTCCAAGGCGTTGCAAGCGATCGACAGCCCACATATGTTCGAACAAATCAACGGGGTAGACATTCGGCACTAGAAAAGTAACAAAACAGAAATCAAACCAAGGAAAGAGCATGAATTCTGTTTCACTTAAAGAATGAATGAAAAGGGAAGCTTACCTCCTCCGTTGAATCTTTGAATAATATTGTTTAAATAAGCAAAGCAATTAGGATCTTTGGTTTGCATGAGAGCAAAAGCGGTGGAGGATGGAGAGAACAAGAATGACCCATCAGAGCACTGCAATTTCAGAAGCTTTTCCCAATCCAATCCTTGCATTCCTTCCAAGCTATGAAGTAGTGTGGTTGGCACTTTGTGCATTATGTCTTTTGGTATCCTATCCAACATGCACAATTATAACAACATGCATTAATACACTTTTCGAATTTCTGCAAACATGTTTCCACCAACTAGTTTATTTCCATTATAATAAATATCAATCTTGCATTAAGAACTTAAGAGCTTTAGGCTCAATAATGGAAGTTCTTGAGATATATTATCTGTATTACTTTGTTAGTTTTAGATTTCTGCTGGCATAGATTTCTTTGAGAACCGGAGAATCCTCAGGAACTTGAATGTCCAGATTTTTTGCCAACTCCAGAAGCGAAGGGAAAGCAACTTCAAAACCTATAGGCATGTGCTCAGCATTTTCATCTTCAAGCTTGCACAAGTTTTCTCTAAAATATTTCATTCCTGAAGACATTATTACAAAAAGATCAGACAGATCAAACCCAAAATCAATCATCGCAGAGACTGTCAGGAATTAATATATACTTACATACGAGATTACCTCTTTCACACTTGTCAGGATGTACATTCCAAGATTTCAAGGCAATAACACAAGCTAAAGTATTGAGAATCCTGTCGTGGGCAGTGAAAATATCAGCATCTCCCCAGGATCCGTCAGGTAGCTGATTGGCAGCTATCCAATGAAGACTAGAAGGGAACTGAGGAGAGCCACTTCCATTAGTGTCTTCTACTAAAGCAACCCAAGCTGTGTCATAAGCTGATATGCTAATCTCTCCATCCTCCATCGATTCCAGCATGGATTTAATGTTCTCAACATGTTTACTTATCTCATTTGAAACAGAAACCTGAAGGACAAAAGAAAAGGCTTTTCAGTCAATTGTTTAATCATTAGATTATTATAGACTAATTAACCAAAAGCTTTTAGCCAGAATATTCCAAATTTATTGCATATAATTAAAATATTTACGTGTAGACGTTTAGTACCAAAATTCACCTTACTAAATCGCTCTTCTACGTCATCTTCCACGATCGGTTTCCGCTTTATCACTTTCGACACACCAGTTCTCTCATAGAGATCTTGGTATTCTGCATGATTTTTCTTCTTCTTAATTCGTTTCATATATATATATAATAAGTACTTAACATCTATATATATCTGTGTGTATGTATATATAGGTCTTTACCATGAGTGCGAGGATCAGACACAGCACTACATCTAGGAGGAATATGAAAGCTAAGTCGATTGGGTCTAGGGCTGTACAACCAAACACCTACAAACAATAAAGTAAAGAGAATTAATACTGTTACTTTATGTGTATATATATAATATGTATGTATGAATATATATTAAAATTCCAACTTTAATCAAAGTCGAGCGATAAAGAAAAAATGATAAATAACATAACATAAAGAATGATATGTTTCGTCTCAAGAAATCAGTGGAAATGCTCTCTTTTTCACAACATCATAATGCTGCGTGTGTGAAACACAACAACAAAAGATCAAGAAAATCCATCCCACAGGGAAAAAGAAAAAAAAAACCCAGAAGAATCTTTTGTTTATTATACGTGATCATTACAAAGAAGAATGGAAATGGAAATTAGTTAAAGTAAACTTCAAAAAAAATAACAGAGGAAATACCAGAGAAAGCCAGAGGGTGAGGATTAACAGAAGACGATGAAGAAAAAGAAGAAGAGGAAGAAGAAGAATGAGAGGTGGCAGGCAGTGCATTGAGGAGGTGAAAAGATTGAGAAGCCATGCTTATGCTTCCTCTCAAGCTTTGCATATGATGATGGTTGAGCTTCTTTCTTTTTCTTTTTCTTTTTTCTGGGGAGTGTTTGTTTGATGGGAAAGTGAAGAATGAATTGAATGGAAGGAAATATATATAGGAAAAAAAGATTTTAACTTTGAAGTGAAAAAGAGACAGAATGGACTTTCCAAATAAGATGATGGGTGCATTGCATGGGCTCTTCTTTTTTTTCTCATTTTTATTTATATTTAATTATTATTTCAAAAATCATATTATCATATTATAAATTTCAATCAATATTTTTATGCATGAAAATGTTGACTAAATTTTACCAAGTGTTTTTAGGTCAAAATAATTTTTTTAATATATTAATTTATTATGCCAAAGAATATTCAATTAGAATAAACTCAAATTAATTATACGTCAAAATAATAAATTTACTTTAATTATACCTCAACAAGATAAATATTAAATTAGATTAAATTCATATTAATTAAACATTAAAAAGATAAATAATAGATTTAAGGTGTTTGATAACACTATTTAATATTTAAATTAATACTTTAAATATTTTATTGTTTTAAATTGAATTTAATAATGTAGTTTAGACTACTTAATTTATTTAATTAAATTTAAATTACTTTTAAAATAATAAATTTAAAATTTCACTTATTATTTTTTTAATATGTTAAATTATGAGAACATTTATATATATAATTAAAGAAGTATAATAACTAAGTCAAATAGTCAATAATAAATTTTATAACTTTTTCTTAATTAAATTTATGAAATGATTATGCATTTAAAATATAGAAAATTTTAATATTTATGTGATTTAATATTTAAATTTTAATACTTAATTTAAATTCTAAAAATCTTATAAGATTTTAAAAATATATATTTTATTGAATATGTATATTTTGAAATATATATCGATAAATATGGATATTTGATAAATGTATTTTTTTATTTTAAAATATTTAAAGTTTAATAATGATAAATAAGATATAAAATACATAAAAATTAAATTTTATAAATATTAAAAATGATATAGTTTTATCAATATATATTTTATGAAATATCTCATTTCATATAATTTAAATCAAATAAAATCTTAATTTATTTTGTTGATTATCTATACATGCATTCTTAAAGTATTTTTTAGATTTTAATTAAGTATATTTTTCCCGACTTAAAAAAGATAGATAGTGTCACTTTTTCTTTCACATGTATCTAAAATAATAATCTTATTTTTTAGATAATAATTAAGAGTTAAAAGTCATTAACATTTCTTTATTAAATAGCAATTTTATGAATTCTAATATAAATATTGATAGGATTAAATATAATTAATAAAAGTGATATGAAAAATAGGGTTAAAATGATAATTATTCATTAATTTTTTAAATTATTTTTTTGAATGGTGGAAGAAGTATATCCATTTTTATATTTATTAGAAAAAGAGGCCACAGCCACCTACCTCCAGTTTTAAAAAAACCTTTTTTTTTAATGTAAATTTGCTGAGAAAAATGTGATTTAAAATGGCAGCTTAATAATAAATATATTTATATGACCTTAATTTTGGTAAAAATAACCGTAATGTAATTATGGAAAGAAATTATGATAAAAATAGAGAATATAGTATTTGTTTGGTTTTATTTATCTCAAATGAAATATTTTATTAAATATATATATTTAATGAAATAAATTATTTTATTTTGAAAATCGATCATAAAATGTTTATATCTCATATATAGTTTAAATATTTTATTTTATAAAATATGTTAAAAATATCTTATTTCTAACATATATTTTGTATATTATTTATTCTTATTAAACTTGTAAAAGCTTTAAATTAAATGATACATTTTAACTATGTGTACTTATCAAATGTATTTATTTTAAAATATACATATATGATAAATTATATATATTTCAAAATTTTATAAAACACATGAGTACGTAGTAATAAGAAAAAAAAAATATCATGGATAAAATTAAAAAAATCATTAATACAGTTTTTTCATAAATTAAAAGTTATCATTTTGATTTATATTTATTTATATTTTAAAAATAATTTATAAATTTATGTGAAGGATATATCTTATACCTTTCTTTCTTATAATGTTTAATGTTAAATTATCACTTTTCATCTCAATTATAATATATTTTCATATCATTTTATATTTAATATAGTTTACATCATCAATTCATATATATATTGATTTAAAATTATCAATCTAAATATTTATATATTTTTCATGATTTATTTATAAATTATATAATTTTTAATTATTATTTTAAGTAATTTAGTTAATTCATTATAATTTTTTGTTTTAAAATGAATTTTAATCTCCGGTTAAGATGAAATTATTCGAAAATAATAATAAAAATTAAGATCCTTATATGAGATGGATATTCAATAAATTTACAAAATAAAATATTATAAATTTAAAATTTATTACAAAATAATTTTAAAATTAGAAAACAAAAATCAAAATCAAAATTAAACCTTATTTACTAAAAATAAGGAGCACCTGGTTTCGATGGATCTCAGTTTATGACTTTAATTATAAATTATTTTAGTAAAATAAAATTTGCTGGGAATATTTAAATAGAATTATAATATACTTTCCCTCATCAACTTGTAATGTTTACTCTTTTCCTTTCTCCTCCCACCTTCTCTGCAACATCATCAAATTATTTTTATAGAGATTATAATAATACCTAAAATATTATACCATTATTTGAATTATATACACATTATATATATAATGCATAGTGAAATAAAAAAAATTATAAAAATATATAATTTTAAATTATATGATTGGATTAATCATTTTTTTTATTAAAGTTGATGATTTTGATTATATTTTTCAAAATTTTTTAATGAAATGCGACGTGCTTTGCTCAATTAAATTATATTTTAATTATTATAAATAAATTTCAAATTATTTCCGGCTCATCCTCATGAAGAATGACATATACTATTAAAATCATTCATATATTAGTATTTATGTTAATTCATAATTTATATAATCTATTTATAATATAAATAATGATTTATATCATATTGTATCGTATTAATATATGATTTATTTAAATATTTATATGATCAATTATTATTAATCTATGTCCATTAATTGATATATACGTATTAACCAATTAATTGTTATTATGATATTTAAATTTAATATACAGAGATTAATGTGATGAGGATCGTGATCCTCGTGGATATTTATGAGATAGATTAATAAAAATATATAATATTTTCAGGAGAAGACTCTTCTCTGATCCAAACATGCCGAAAACATAAAACGGGTCAAAGTTGAACAGTGGCATTATTTTAGCATATCATCATCAGCCCAACTCCTTGTCCATAGAGCACATTGATTTTATATTTATATACATATTTATAACATCTCACTTAGATGATAATTAAATATAATTATCAATATACTAATATGAATTATTCACTTTTTTTAGTTAATTTAATCATTTAAATTATCATCTAACCATCTCCTCAAATAAACTATTTAAAATTTAAATTATTATTTTAATCAAATTATAAATTCATCAATATCATATTGTTAACTCCATTGTTATAAATTAAGATTTGTCGAAGTCTATTTCCTAAGCTCAAAGAAAAATCAACTTTTTCCTTTATTTTACTATTTACATAATTAAAAAATATATATATATTTTTATCATATTCACAACTATTTTAAATCTTAATACATGTTAATATAATAAAATTTCAATTTTTTAATAATAGATATTCAATATTGTGTATTTATCAATACTAGATTTTTATCCACCTGATTTACCCGATTATGATAACATGTTCGAGCTTCCAAATTTTAAATCTTCTAATTTCCCTTAATTTTTAAAATTTAGATAAAATATTAAGTAAAAATTTGTTAAAAAAACTCTAAAATTATTCGTATAAATAATTGAGTTTTTATTTTTATTTTTTTAAAACTATTTTCTTTTAAAATTGTTGTTAAAATCATTTTTCTTAAAATTGAAAATTCTCAAAATACTTTCAACTAGTAAATTTTTTAAAAAATTAAAAATTCTTTTTCTATAATTCTTATTTTTCTAGAAATTTATACAAACAGGGTAAAAATTAATTATGACCTCAATAATTTATATGAAAATCAAATAAAACTGTTGGCACAATTGTATGTCAAGAACAATTACACTGAAGAGTTTAGAAGATGAAGAAGTATGAAGGTGAAGAAATATGTGGCTGATTCACTTGACAAAAGGGTTATGAGGTTTTCAGGGTTACAGTGGAATGATAAAATGAAACGCAGCGTTTAGACAACTTGATGAAACGATGTAGTTTTAGTGGTTGGCTATATAAGTTGTGTGTAATATATTTGTTAGTTGTACTGTATACGTGTATATAGGTTGTTAGTACGTTGTTAGATCTAGAAAATTTCTTTAGCTGTATAAATGTACTATCCACTTGCAAATGCAATACACAAAAAAAAATTGAGTTTTTACAAATCAAATTTATCATGGTATTAGAGCATTCTGATCCATTTCTTCTTTCCTTTTATAATTCTTACGAGTTCTGCTGATGTAGAAATTAATATCATGGCTGAAAAAGTAAGTTTTACAGATGCCTTATTTCTCCAAAATTTGGATCACCCAAGAATGATTA
>CANYBF011072270.1:0-11521 GCA_948192965.1 Dalechampia spathulata
CAACCACCATTAGGCTTAGAGTGGGTTCCCATACGACGTCTTTACGATGTATCCCTGACGTCACAGGTACTGGTCTCCTCTTGGGGGTCGCTACTTGTGTCGTGGGAGCATGTCTGCCTGGGTATGGGCTGGGTGTGACAGCGTACGCTTCGAGACAGTTGAAGCCACATGAGAAGAACTACCCTACTCATGATTTAGAGTTAGCCGCCATTGTCTTTGCATTGAAGATTTGGCGACATTATTTGTATGGGAGCTATGCTATTTGTATACTGACCACAAGAGTTTGAAGTATTTGGGCACGTAAAAGGAATTAAATTTAAGGCAACGACACTGGCTTGAATTGATAAAGGATTATGACTGTGTGATTGACTACCATCCGGGGAAAGCTAATTCAGTAGAGGATGCATTGAGCTGTAAAGTGTTTGCAGGGTTGAAACAATCACTGTTGATGCTAGTTCAGGAACTGTGACAATTGAATGGCTAGTTAGTGATGCAACCGGAGTGTATAGTGGCACAGTTATAGCTACAAGTGAAGCCGGTATTGACAGAACAGATTCAGAGAAGTGAAGTGAATGATGAGGAATACCAAAAGCAATTACAGAAAGTTCAGACGGGTAAGACTACACTTTTTACGATAAATGGTAATGGTAACTTAAAGCACGGGGATAGACTGCACATTCCAGCAGACGAGGAGCTGAAGAAGCACATTTTAGAGGAGGCTCACAGTTCCATGTATTCATATCATCGAGGTAGTACGAAGATGTATCGGGACTTGAAACAATGCTACTGGTGGATTGGTATGAAGAATGATATAGCTAATTTTGTAGCTAAGTTTCTGGTATGCCATCGGGTTAAAGCAAAACATCAGGTACCAGCAAGGTTTCTTAGTCCATTACTGATACTGGAAGTGGGATCAGATCATAATGGATTTCGTTACAGGGTTACCGATGATGCAGAATAAACGTGATGCAGTATGGGTAATTGTGGACAGATTGATGAAGACAGCTCATTTCCTACCTGTACGTATGGATTACAACTTAGAAAAGTTAGTTGGACTGATATTGATGAGATTGTATGGTTACACGGGATTCCATCCTCTATGGTATCTAATAGAGACTCACGATTTACGTCACGGTTTTGGGGTACTTTTCAAAGAGCTTTGGGTACAAGAGTACAGTTGAGTACTGCTTTCCACCCTCAGACCGATGGCCAATCAGAGAGAGTGATACAGATTTTAGAGGATATGCTACGTGCTTGTGTTATGGAATGGGAAGGTAGTTGGGATCACTACTTACCATTGATCGAATTTGCCTACAATAACAGTTATCAATCTAGTATACATATGGCTCCTTACAAGGCATTATATGGTCAACGATGTGGGACACCTTTACATTGGAATGAGGTTGGTGAACGACGACTAGTTGGTCCTGAATTAGTACTACAGGCAGAGAATTGGTCCTGAATTAGTACTACAGGCAGAGAAGCAGGTACAGTTGATTAGGGCTAGATTGAAAGCAGCATCGGATAGGCATAAGTCTTATACGGATTTGAAAAGATGGGATATAGAGTATGAGGTCAAAGATAAAGTATTTCTGAAAGTGTCTCCGTGGAAGAAGATCATGAGGTTTGGTCAGAAAGGGAAATTGAGTCCACGTTTCATTGGACCATATGAGGTATTAGAGAGAGTAGGACCATTAGCCTACAGATTAGCCTTACCACAAGATTTAGATCGAATTCACAATGTATTATATGTTTCGATGCTAAGGCGATACAGAGCAGATCCTTCTCATATTATACCAGTTGAATCTATAGAAGTCCAACGGGATTTGTCTTACAGTGAAGAGCCGATTCAGATATTGGCCTGTGAGACGAAGCAATTACAGAATAAGCAGATTCCTTTGGTAAAAGTCCTATGGAACCATCATACAGGACAAGACGCTACTTGGAAATGAGAATCAGTGATGAGAGAGCAGTATCCTCATTTATTCCCTAGTAGTTCAGGTTAGAATTTATGGGATGAAATTCCTTTTAGGGGGAGAGAGTTGTTTCACCCATTTTAGAGACCTTAGTAGTTTAGTATGATTGTATATGAATGATAGGATGTATATGTGTACATATATGTATTTATATGTTTGATGATTGAGGCATGATGTTGTCTCCTTGCTTATATATATTGTTGTGACTGTATGTGTATGAATGCGTTGTAGGTGTTGAGTGCTATGCTAGGGTGACATGCTATTGTATTGGTGATGTTTGTGTATGTGATGATGATGGGAAGAGAGGGTGTTGTCGCCTTATTGCGCTTCCTCGATAGTATAAGGGGCAGACACCATGGTTAGTATGTTATGCTTGAGGTTTTAGAAGTGTTTACACTTGAATTGTGGCTTAGGTACCTTGAGAGGGAGGTTAGGAAGAGTTAAAGTTAGGAGAATGATAGTGGTACGGACGTACGGGATACCGTACGGGTGTACTGAGCAGGGGAGATGAGGGGTCTTAGGCTCCTAGAGGCCGTACGGGCGTACTGAGCAGGGGAGATGAGGGGTCTTAGGCTCCTAGAGGCCGTACGGGCGTACCAAAGGGTTGTCTGGCCGTGCGTGTGCTCGCAGGAAATTAGGTTTGTTAGGTGGATTGTGGATGTACGGGCATACCGTCCCTCGTAGGAGTTTTAGCTTGTCAGGGTATTTTGGTCGGTACGGGCGTACCAAGATCAGTATGATCGTATGCAACTTAAGTTTGACTAGTCAATGGATAAGTATTAAGGCTTTTCTTAGTTTTCTATCACCTTTCTCTTTCCTAAACCCTCCTAAATATTAGAATTATAGTTCCTAAATACCAGGAAAGCATGAGAGCTTTAAGTTGACGATAGTGGTTTAAAAGTATCGGGATTACGGGCCTATGTTACGAGTCTTCTTACTACAGGTTTGTGCTAGTTGTGTTGTATATGCTAAGGATGATGTTTGGTTTGTTTCCCTCTTACAAGACCCAAGCAAGGTCTGAAAATGATGCTTTATGATGATATGTGGTTGCTACGATGTTTTTCATTGCTTCCCTATAATGGAATGAATATATGCCATGTCATGAGGCATACTTGCATGAAATATTCATGGCATGCATGGTGATGAAGAAATGAAACGAAAGAAAGAAAAGAAAGAAAGTGATGAGGGCAAAGCTAAGCTCTAGGCATACTGGGTCAAAATGATAAATGATGGGATTCCTTTAAGGAATCATTTAGATTAATGCCCTCCCTTTTTGGGAGATGAGTACCGGTACCTATAGGGACCCAGTATGTGCGAAAAGAATGTGCACAATTATAGGAAAATAAGAGTGAATGTAAGAAATGAGGAAGAGGAGGAATGTAACGCATGATTGCATTTGCATTGCATGTACTGGAAATATACTCTGTGGTTTTCCTTGTGCCAATGCTAGTGATTGCAATGCATGACGTATATGTTTGATGTAATTGCTCATTATGGTTTGTTATGTGATTATACATGTGTATTTATCTATGTTTACCTAGCACCACTGAGTTTTATACTCAGCATTTATCATTTGATGAACGTAGGTTCAGAGCCTTCTGGAGAGCGTTTGGAGGAGCGTTAGAGGTCATCAGCAAAGAAAGATTATTCTCGAAGTGGTACTGGACCCTTGGGGCATACTCTGACCTATATTTTGTTAGAATAGCTGTTGTTAATCATAGGGGCAGTAGTCAGAACTGTATTTTATGGTGAACCTGCCTTGTAATTATAACGACCCAGTTGTATCAACTAATTAAATAATAGAATTGAGAGGTGTTGCCAATCTGCTTCGTATGAATGAATGAATGTTAGCCAGGGTATGAAGTGTCTAATGAATGAATGCCACGTTACTAGTTCTTTCACCACTAAACACAGAGATGTATACTGATACGAATTTTAATTGGTTATAGAGACGATGTATCCCTTGTAGGGTGAGTAGCGGTTTTCCTCTGGGACGATCAATACTCATGCTACGGGAGCATGTTACTTCAGGTATGGACTGAGTGTGACATAATCACATAATAATATATATTGTCTATACATCAAACTATAATATTAAATATCATTAACTCAATTCACCATATTCAAATAAATTGCACAATAATGCAAGTCACATCGCCTCATAGAAAAACTAATCACATACACATGTATCATACAATAATAAAGGTCTTGTATCTTATAACCATATAATGTTGTAAACTTGTAATAGGATAATTTTATAATACGATAATCTTGTAATCTTGTAATAGGGTACCCAATAAGCTTGTAATTATATAACATGTAATCTTGTAACATATGATGATGAGATCAAGAATTCAAACACATCATTAAACCAATTTTTTATTTATGCTTGTCACAACATAAATATCCATTACCACACTCACAATACAAACTCTCTACATAATGAACAAGTAGTGAATTACATATAACATTTTGCATGTGCAACAATCATAAGTTGATCATATAATGCACATGAGCAAATAAAATAATCAATCATTCCCTGACTTATAGTCAAACAACATATATATAAATATGTTATTAAGTATCATACAATTAACTTTAATTAAAGTAAATATATATAATCCCTCATTTGTATACAAACGTGAATATTTGATAATCATGGATTAGTCATTCTTTTAGTACCTTCCAAACCAATACCTAATGTTTGTGATATTTTTGTATTGCGAGTGTGCCAGAAAATTTAAGTATTCTCAAACTGTGTGCGCCTTTTAACTTTTTGATCAAAACAATTACGGATATCTAATTTGCTTGTAATAGAGAATTAAGCTCATGAAAATAATGCTAAACAAGAACAAAATATAAAAAAAATAATGGGCAATTAAAGGAAGGTTATTTAACAATAAAGAGAAATAAACGATGGCTTAAAAAAAATAAAACTAGAAGGAAGGTTGCTTTAGAGTGATTTTTTGATGATTGATTGTTTCTCCCTTGATAATTGCCTTGACTTGCTATTTATCTTCACGCATAATCGTCATTCTAAATATTGATAAGTGTCACGTACCGATTTCCTGCACTTTCTCCATGATTAATGTGATAACTGCTTTATCATGCTCTTTTAGAAAATTAAGTCCATTAAGTTAATTAATGGCTTAATTTACTAAACATCTTTTAATTAATAAAAATATTAAATAAATTAATATAAAATTAATTTATTTAACCTTAAATTAATTAAAACTAGCCCATTAAATTAACTAATGGCTCAAAATTTATAATTTAAACCTATTAAATTAATAAATGACTCAACTATTAAATATTTTTTAATTAATAAAAATATTAAATAAATTAATATAAAGTTAATTTATTTAATTATTTTAATTAATTTAATTGTAGTAGAAACACCTACAATGACATATAACATAATTCTCATTCATATATTTGTAATAATACATTTACCAACAACTATACAATTTTATTTTTCTATAAAAATTTAACTTCTCTTAACTAATTTCTATCCAATCTTTAATACCATATAATCCAACTCCGTAAAATGGATTCTAATATAATTAAAATAATTCATTTATAAATTTTAAATCATTTAATTAAATAAATACTATCAAAATATGTTACATGTTTCATCCTATGACTTCCTAACACAACTACATGCTTGTAATCCAAAACTACATATTTTATATTTTATGGAATTCATCACAAACATTTGATGGTGATAAAAAAATTCAAATAAAATTCTATATTAAACTAATACTGGCTATCTATGCTCCACCAAACATATAATGAAGTTCTTAACTTAATTTTTTTGAATAGCCAAAATGCATTCTATCATAAATAGTTTTAAATAATTTATAACTCAAGATCCAACCATTGAATTATCCTCAAATTTTTATCATAAAAACTAGACTCATAGGTCTTAGAATATATTAAAAACCCACTGTAAAATATCTCTCTTGTAGAAGAGAGATATTTCAAATATTTTGAGGTACTGAATGCGCTTGCTTTCTATGCCGGAGTGACTTCTTTGTTGCTGTTATTGGACATACTCACCTTTCGCTGCAGGGCAGAACATTTTCTGCAGTCAATACCGTTGAAACTCAGCTATGCAATGGCTTCCTTATTCTATTCCATTGCAGCTATGCTGGCTGCCTTTACCTTTTCTCTTCTTTTGCTTCTTTCCCATGAGTTGAGAGGAGGGATATTAAATTTCCTTCTTGTGATAGGTTCTATACCCACTGTGATGTTCCTAGCTCTGCAAAAATCTCGCGTACGTGATGCAGTGCTCTCTACAGTCGGATACAGCATTTTCGAGAGGCAAAGTCGGGAGAAGTTACTATGAGTTGTTGTCTCCATGTAATGTAATTAATGCATGGCGGAGGCAATTAAAGAATGTTATATTTTAAATACTATTGATTAAGACTCATTCAAAAGTGGATCACTACGATGAACACTGCCTTTTATGAAGGAATTGTGTGGGCAAAATCCACCAGCAGTTTAATAAAACACAGAAAAGAATCATCAACAGTTACTGCCATGCCATATAACACATGCTTAAATATTTGACAGAATAAAGCCTCTTTTGAAAAATGACCAATTAAATCAGAAGACTAATTTTTATCTCAAACAATATTCTTATCTATTTATTTGGTAATATTTAATAAAATTAATATTACTAGGCATACCTTAAATATAATTTAAATCCGAGATATTTTTAAAAAAAAAAAATCAACTTATTGCTATTTTTTTTCTTTCTTTGAATGATATAGAGAATAGGGGAATAAAATAAATAAATAAAATATAAATATGTATGGCCTACACATTGATTATTGGTACAGCTTAATGATTTGAAATTATTAACCGGACAAGTACATTAGTTTGATACTCATGATCTAACCAAATTATTCCCTGTTTTATTTTATTTATTATATCTATTTTATCAATATTAAATAAATAAACTATTAGCACAATATTTGATTAAACTATTGATAGTATTTATATTCTCGTGTTAAATTGTTATTTTCTTATCTAAATTATTATATATTATTTTCATATTTAATATAATTTGTTTAGTATTTTAATACTTCATTATAGTTTACATGCTTTTGTTTAAAATTATTAATTTGTACATTTTCATGTTTTTCATGATTATTGATTCTTAACTTATACTTATAGCTTAATAATTTAAAAATATCAAATTATTATGACTTGCATAAAATAATCAATCAATGAACAATAAAATATATCAATATTTTTTATATAAACAACTTTTCAAATCTTATTATAGTCAAGAAAATTAATAATGGAATGAAATGTATATAATCTTATCTACCTTCCTTTGAATATGAACGAATTCAATTTATATTAGATGTTAAAATAATATTTAATTATATTTTCAATGTTAATAATTATAAATTGCTAATAATATCTCAATTTAAATTTAATTACAAATTTTATTTTATATATATAAATAATTTAGGATAATTTTAATTCACTTGTAATTGTAAATTGTAAATAGAAATGAGAATAACTCCCTCTATGAGTGTGGGCGGAAACATCTGTGTATTTGCTACAACTTACTGTAATATTTACTTTTTCATTGCAAACTATTAATGATAATATTTTGTATAATATTAATTAAAGCATCAGTATTATAATAATCTAATCTCGGTTATTTTCAAATATTATTATTCAGGGAACAGAGAAAAAAAAAAGTATGACTTGAATTGGTGCAGCCTAATGATTTGAAACATATGGTGTTATAACTTGAAATTATGAACCGCAGAAATACAGGTCCATATAATATTAAAGAAAATTAATTTTTCATATAATATTTGACTAAGCAATCCTTAAATTATCGAGTCGTATAAAAATTAAATAAATATTCATCAAAAAAAATTGATGATAAAATAAATCTCAATATATTAAATGAATAATTACTCTAAAACAAAAAATATTTCCAAAATCAAGATTTAAAATTATAACTAACAGAGCGTTGTTTTGGAAGGAGGAAGGAGAAGCAATAATTATTATACTAGTTAAGTTGGTTAATTAAGTTTAATTGCATAATCATAATTAATCCGACGTAATTAAGAGCTGACGGTGGAAATAGAATGCTCGGAGCACGTGGAGTGCTCGTGGCATTTCCTCGCCCATATGGGCTCTCCAATTATTCTGTGGTATTCTAAATATCAAGTTGCTTTAATGGTAGTTACAAGGCACGTGCCAGGCATCCATCAATTCACTCGTTGGCATGCTTCCTTTAATGACGTGGCACACACTGATTTAACCTTGTGTTTTATTAATATTTTCCATATATTTAACTTAAAATTATTAAAAATTGATGTAAATCAAAATTTAAAAAGCCTACCAGTTCTCCATTTGAATAAAGTTAATGATTTCTAGGTTTTTATTATAAAACCAAAGTTATAAATTTTACAAATGCATCATAAAATCCACTACAGTTTGAACATCAAACAATTAATTGAAATAATTTAGGCCGATGACCTAATACTTTTTTTCATATTCCTTAGATACATCGTTTGATATTATATCAATCTATTTCTTGAATAAATTTATCAAATAATTCTTTTAAGATGATATTTACAAGATCAAATCATCTTTCAAATATATCAATTCATCAATCATTAATTATCGACATCAAAATTCAAATCCCTAATCAAGAATTACACCTTAAAATACTCAATACTAAATAATTAAATATAATAAATATACCTATATATTTTCCCCTTCATTTGTCATAATTTCTTGAATTTAGTTAGTATAAAATCCCTAGATCTAATTTTCTTCCTCGCCAATCTGTTCTCAAATTTCCCTTTGCAAAGCTTGCGGCCAAAATTGATTTTTTCCCACCCCCCGCCGTGATGTATATAAATATTTTATATAAATTAAGTTAATTAATTAATTAATTATTAATATATACATCTATTAACTATTTATATATATAAGTATATATATTTATTATTTATTATAATTATACCAATTTAAACCTAATACTTTTAATTTAATAATAAAATAATTGAATTTAAATGATTTCTAATTAAACATCATACTATATAAACAATATTAATATCCATAAATTCTTAAATAATATATATGGTTCAATTAATTATATATATACCTATAATATATTATATCTAAATTCTCATATATACATATAACATCAATATATTTTATATATTTTTATATTTTATAAGTGAATTGATTGAAATTAATTATACATTTTAAAAAAAAATTTAACATTATATTATACATTTTTATATAGTAAGCAATGACATTAATATTGAATATTTGACTCATCATTAATTATAATTTATTTTTATATTAGATAAAAAATTTACATTGTAATGTTTATTGTTTAAGTGAATTAATATATTTACAATTACTTTATTTTAGTAATTTTTATTTCTATAAAAAGATAAGATATTATTAGTAACTATAAAAGTTTTGTATGGGCTAAAATTTGTAATAATTTACATAAAAATCAATATTTTAATTAACTTTCTTATAATTTTGCATACATTAATATTATTTTATTCTATCTTAATTTCACTATATTTTTATATTATATTTATGATACATTTGTATTTATATTATCATCATTTAATTAATTAATTATATTATTAATTTTGAAAAATAATTAAATAAATATAGTATTTTAAAATACTAAATAAAATACAATTGAGCATATATATGATATAGAAAATATATTTTTAATTTAAGTGCATAATTTTCTTTCATTTATAGATTTAATAGGAAATTAAAATACAAATTATTTTTGTCAATTACTACTTTATCATCATTGAAATATTTTGATTGATTATTTTTTCTCAATAAAAATATAATTAAATAATATATTGCAAGTACTCTTTCCATTCCATAAAGATAGATTCACATTCTTTCTTTAATTATTCCAAATTATAGCCTACTTTCTTTTTTAAGTAAAATAGTAACATGATAAATCTCTATTATATTCATCCTTAAATAATCTTGAAAACTGAAAACATAACTAATAATAAAATTATTTTATTCTCTTTCATAATTAAAATAATAACATAATAAGAAAACTATATTTAAATTTATCTTTTCAACTAAAATAATTAATATTATTAACCATGTAATTAATAATTAATATGGTTAATAACCTATTATTAACCATATTTTATTTTTTAAGAAAAAATTATAAGTATTTTTAGAATTGATTAATAATATTAATTTAATTTAATTATAACAAATAATAAATATTTAAATAAATCAAACAAATATTAGTATTTATATTAAATGTTAAAATAGAAATTATGTTAATAAAAATTAATATTTATATGAAAATCTAATTTTTGTTTATTTATTTTAAGTAAGAATTAGTATTTATTTTTAAATAAAAATTAGTATTTAATTAAAACTAAAATTGTTTTTAATTGAAGGATAATATTGTCATTTTGTTGATTTTAATTTTGGTAATATAATTCTACTTCTGGATTGAATGATAGAATTGATTTAGGGGATTTATTTTGAAGACAATATTTACAAAAATGAAGAATATTTCCCAAAATCTTTCTATATCATTCATTTTTACCGGCTTAGGAATTATAATTAAAATATATACCAATCAACACATTCCTCTATTTCATCCATCCATCCATCCATATAATGTTTAACAAAAATTACTATAAATCAAATATTTGATAATTTTCATTTTTTTGTTTGATTATGTCCTTAATTACTCTAATTGAATTGAAAAACTGAAAAACTAAATTAAAAAAGGATATCATTTCATATTAGCTTACAAAATGACATTCCTTCATGATTCAGTTTTTGAGTTTTTAGATTTTTTATTTTAATTGGTTTGATATTTTTAGTTTATATTTGATTTTTTGGATTTGATTTTCATTTTAATTGATTCGATTTGAAATTCACACCAAAACCAACTGAAAAAATTGAATTAATTACTTTTCTCAAAAATACATAAAGAAATTTCTAAAATTACAAAAATACTGAAACTTGTATTTTTTTTACAAATATAGAATTAAAAAATAATTTCAAAAATAGGAACTTTCCTAAAAATCATGGAATATATATCGTATACTTATAATATATATATGATATACTAAAAACATATCATTTAAATATATGTTAAGTATTTGAATGTATATTTTAAGTATTAGATATTAAAGTCTAAATTATAAATTTTAGAAATTAATCTAGAAAAACATACTTTTTATTTTTTAATCATTATTAATCTCAAAATACATTTTTTTAAGAAAAATATAAGTATTATATACTAAGAAATAATAAACTAAAAATAAAAAAATTAAAAGAATTATTTTGAAACAAGAAATGTCATAATATTTTAAATATTACGATAAATATTTATTGTAAACACTACAAAAATTAAGGTAAATAGCGACGGAATTTTTCCGTCGCTATAAGGGCATTAGCCGTCGCTATTTACTTTAGCGACGGATATAGCGACGGCAAACGTCCGTCGCTAAACCATTTGACGCTAAATGAATAGCGAC
>CANYBF011072684.1:0-17971 GCA_948192965.1 Dalechampia spathulata
TTCTCTTGCTTATAAATGTCACATGCATGATTATTTTTATGGTTCGTGCATCCCTTGTAGGATGTATAATGGCTTTCTCGAAGGGGATATCCTTGTACATCCTACGGGAGCATGTTACTCCCGGTGAGCTGGGTGTGACACTTCCATCATTTATTTTCACTTGTTCAACATATAAATTTGTTACTTCATATCAACATTTAACATAACATATATAATTATGTATATGACATATCAAAGAGATTAAGTTTTGAACATAACATATATAATTATGACATATCAAAGATATTAATTTTGGAAAAGCAAATTTTAACTATTTATACCAAAATTAATATATATTTTTTATATATGTATATATAAGATACAACTACCAATTTAAACTATTTCAGAAAAAAAAATCAAATCTACGATCCCTTATGATTATTTTTTCTATAATTTTTACTATAAAGATTAATTTCTAGTACTCAACTAATCATAACACAAAAAATATATATATGAAAAACCCGATTAACAAAAGTGTAGTACAAAATATGATTTTAAATAATGCAGAAGTCACTTCATTTGTAAAATAAATATTATTTTCTTGATGAATTTCTATATCGTAATTTTTAGTATTGTAAATCAAAAACAGTCAATTAAATAAATAAAAAAAATTTATGAAATTTATTTAAATAGAAAAATGATCATGTAATTTTTCTTTTTATGTAATATTAACTCATAGATTTTGTTTAGTTTGGGTTTATAATATTAAAAATAAAAATACATATTTCACAAAATATCATATAGATCAAATATCTCAATTTTTATAAGATTTGAAATATTATTTAAAAATTAATATTTAATTAATATTTAATTTTCAATTTTTGTGAGTTTGATATCTATATATTTTATATTTTATGTATTCATATTAAATTTAAATTTATAAGTAATTTAAAATTACAAAACATATTTTTCAATATCAATATTTATCAAATATATACATATCAAAATATATGTATTTAATAATATATATATTTTTAAATTTTATACGTTTTAATTTTTTCTTATTTTCCACCTATTACCCATCATGAATTTATATCCTTCCACCATTTATTCCTACTTTTTGAACATATAAATTATCTATTGATTTATTATTTCATATTAGCATTTGATATAAAATACCTCTCACATAATATAATTTATGAAATACATAATTACTATGAAAAATCTTTCATCTGTAAAAAAATAATTTTAATTTTTGATAATATTATGATATGCCATTTTAACTATTTATGTCAAAATTTATATATATGTATATATAAGATAAAACTATCAAGTTGATCCATTTCAAAAAAATGAAATCAATTTTATTGATACTTATGATTATTTTCTTCTATAAATTTTTATCATAAAAGTATTATAATACTTAGTTAATCACTTTTTTCTTTTTATTTATGCTCTTCAATCAAATTTGAGATAAATATGATCAAGTAAATTTTAGTAGGTAAATTATCATTAGCTTAATAAAATTTATTATTCAAGGTTAACCAATATATCAATTATAAAGTCTAGAATGACTAATTTTTTATTAAAATTTTAGTATATGAAAAAAGAATTGACCTTATTTGAAATATATATATTTTAAATTTTGCACATTTCATTATCCAAAATTGATATTTTTCTTATTTTCCACCTACTACCCATCATGAATTTATATATAAAATCACAGATAGACAACATAAGATTTATAGTGGTTTGACACTTCAACTTACCTACGTCCACTTCTCCTAAGATTCAACTTAGGGTTCCACTAGTTTCTTTCATAATTACAACAATAGAATCCAACCCTAGTGTTTTTAAGGCTCACACTCAAACATTTACGACAACAATTAATTTCATAAGATTTAATTCTCAAATACAATAATAATTCCAAATCATTAACTCTTACCAACCCAAATAACAATTGAAACAAATTAGGGTTGTAAAAGAACTTTAGAGAGAATAAGAGCAAAGTAAAGAGAGATAGAACCAATTGCAAAGATAATCAAGTTACTTACTTGAAGAAGAGTTTTCTTAGCTATAAATACACTTTTCATGAAAAAAAAAGATATGTTATTCTAAGCATTAAATGTAAAAAGATCCATTAAAACACTTTTAATTTAAAACAAAACTTTCTCCCAAAAGACACTTACGGTCATATGCTAACCTGTACGCTTGTACAACTCTTTAAAACAAAAGCCAAATTTGGGCAGTGTCTATTGTACGTTTATACAAATAAGTGATATGCCCGTACCAAAGCTTTTACTTAAAATTCAAAAAGTGGTATGACCAACCTGTATGCCTACACATTATAGCAATCCTTAGTAGTATGTACACATTATAATTTTGCAAGTTTTCATTAATTTTGAATTAAATTGATTTGTTAACATTAAAATCCAAAGTAGTGGGTCTAACAATCTCCCCCCTTTTGATATTGATAATCAATTTAAGTTCAATTTACAAACATACAAAAAGTTAAAATGAAAATTTCCCCTTTCTTTAGGCATTTATGTGTTCAATAAAAATCAATTATAATAAAAATGAAATTATCATTCATAGATAAAAAGAAACATAAATAACCATGAAAGTACCATAATATCAAATCAAAGCTAATCAAACTAACAAGTTATATACCATAACAACCAAAGTAACCAAAATAAATAATAACTACAATAACCAAAATAAACTAAATAAATAATGTAATAAGTCATCCTAAGTCATCTCCCCCTTTGTCAACAATAAAAAGCATCAGGAAGGAGGAGGGATAGATGGATCGAGAAATGATTAAATAGACTGAAGTGTAGTGGTAGTGGAGATGTATAACTCTTGAAACTCCTGATTTTACTGAAGCAGACATTAATCAACAGAATCCAATCAAGTAGTCATTTGATCAAACTATCAATCAAACCCATCTAATTGAGTGTTGAGTGCTGTAAACTGCTAAGTGAGAAGATCAAATATAGAAGGAATATTATCCTTTGAATATTCAACATCAGAGGGAATAAGAATTTGCATATGCTGACATATCTCTACAGCCATAGTATCATACAATGTTACAGTGTCATTTGGCATGCTAAGTGCCAGAAGATGTTCTAAATATCATTTAATACACTATGTATGAGGAGTATAGACATTTAGTATGTTGGACTCAAGGAGCATGGCATGCTCAATGAAAGATATATTAAGATTTAGACCAGTGGAAGGGAGATCCTTCAAAGTATAATAGATGTGCAAAATATGAGGACCATACAGAATAGCTCTGCTAGGCTAATTATGATCATCAACTTCAAGAAACTGCTCTTGAAGCAAGCGACCAATCTAGATTTTTGATCTAATGATCATAGAATGAAGAAAAATGAGATTAGGACTAATCAATGTATCATTAGACTCAGATCATCTGAACAGAAGATAAGAAATCAGACGATAATAGTAGAATAAGGTAAGAGGCTTAAAGGAGGAGGTTTTAAGCCTAAAAGTACGAAAAGGAATATTGAGTATGATATCATTCCAAAAAATATTCTTATTAAAGCTAGCAAATTTGGCATTTTCAATGCTATCAAAGTGACAATTAAAAATGTTGTTGTTAAATTAAGTTTTAGATAGCTTATATGAACGAGTAAACATTTTGAACATACAAGAAAAATCAACAACAATTTTAAATGTGTATAGAAACTTAAGAGTTAGTGCATCTGTACATTGATTATCTAAAAATGCAAAATTAAACCAACAAATATTGGCTAAATAACATCTAACCTCAGTTTCTAATCCTACAGTATGTAGAGTGGCAATGCAACAGCAAAGGATATGTTTTTATTTAGAATGGATTTGTATTTTCAAAATTGAGGGTATTTAAGAGGAGAAGGAGTCCTATTGCATCCTTCACTTTGAGCACATTTATCTTTATCTTGGGTTTGGGATGAGGAACCACCACGAGTAGATATTTCAACAAAAATAGTAAAAATGATAAAAATGGGTTCCCATAATCATAAAAACTCAAGAAAATCAATAAAAACAAGAGCAATAACACTTAAAAACTAAGGAAAAATAACAAGAATCACTAAAATATGGAAGAAATAAACAAAGATGAGTTAAAACCTTACTAAGAATCATAAAAATGGTGCAATTGGGAGTGAAAAACGCGAGTTAGAGAAGAACTAGAGAAACGATGAAGAACAAACCGGAAAAGGGAAGAAAACTCAATGATTTATTGATTTCAAGTGAGAAGTGAATGGTTTTAGTAAGATTTAAGGTCAATAATGAGAGAATTTTGGTTAAAAAGTGAAAAATGGTGAAGAATGACAGTGAAATTGAAAAAACATTGATTTTTAGGGTTTTAGAGTTGCATACAGGCGTATAGTTCAAGTGTATGACCATACATTATGATTTTCAAAAATACAGACTTAGGGAAAAGTATTTATATGGGTATACCAAATAATCTTATGGCCATACACAAGCTACTGTCAAATTTTCTAGATTTTGAAGTTTTGATGTATGATCATACATATACAGGTGTATAGAAGCTACTATCAGATTTTACAAAAATTGTGTGATGAAGCATACGAGCATACTATGTCTTATATGGCCTTACGGTTACCTAAGATTGGATTTTGGAAGATTTTAAGAGCTGAAAACATTATTGAATCATATATTTTTATATGATTAAGAGGTAAGAACATGCAATCACTTCAAAAATGATCCATTTATCATCTCTAACTCATGCTTAATAAAGTTCAACCTTTCTTCACAAAGGGGTTTGGTGAAGATATTAATAAGTTGGCAATTGTACCAATAAATTCTAATACAACTTTTCCTTTTTGTACTTTATCATGAAGGAAATGATGTTAATATCAATATGCTTACTTGTAGAGTATAGTATAGGATTCTTAGACACGTTTATAGTACTAATGTTATCACATTTTATGAAAGTGCATGAAACATACAAATTGTAATCTCTTAATTGTTATTGAATCCATAACACTTAAGCATAACAATAACCAGCAGATACATATTTAGCTTCGATAGTAAATAAATCAATAGAATTTTATTTCTTACTAAACCAAGAAACTAAACAATTTACTAGAAAATGACATGTTCCTGAAGTACTTTTTCTACCTAATACATTTCTAGCAAAATTAGGATTAGAAAAAGCAATCAAGTCAAATGAAGTACCTTTAGGATACCACAAGCCATAAGTAGAAGTACCAATCAAGTATTTAAAAATACGTTTAACAATAGTTAAGTGAGATTCTCTAGGTGAAGCTTAAAAGTAAGCATACATACACACAACAAACATAATATCTGGTCTATAAGCAGTTAGATAGAGAAGACTACTTATCATACCTTTATATTTCTTTTGATCAACAAATTTTCCACTTTCATAAGAGTTTTGCTTGCTTTTCCTTCATTCATTCTAAACTTCTTTAACATCTCTTAAGTGTACTTGTATTGATTAATGAAAATACAATCTTGGCATTGCTTAATTTGAAGTCCTAAGAAGTACTTTAATTCTCCGATCATGCTCATTTCAAATTCTTCCTGCATGCACTTAGAAAATTCATTGCATAATTCTTCATTAGTAGCACTAAATATAATATTAATACATTTGCACAAGAAGAAGATCATGCTTATAATTTTTAATAAAAATAGTTGTGTCTTCTTTGCCTTTTTCAAAATCATGATTAATTAAAAAAGAACTTAGACTTTCATACTAAGCTCTTGGAGTTGTTTAAGTTAATACAAGGCTTTGGTGAGTTTGAAAACATGATTTGACAGATTAAAATCTTCAAAACCCATGGGTTGTTCAATATAAACTTCTTCTTTGATAAAATCATTTTAAAAAACACTTTTAATATCCATTTGAAATAATTTCAAATTTTTGTGAGATGCATATGCTAACAACATTCGAATTACTTCTAAATGAGCTACCGGGGTAAAAGTTTCATCATAGTCAATCCCTTCTTCTTGAATATATCCTTTAATAACTAATCTAGCTTTATTCTTAGTTATGACTCTATCATCATCTAGTTTATTTTTAAAAACCCATTTAATTCTAATAATTGAAGTATTTACAGGTTTAGGTATTAGGGTCCATACCTTATTTCTCTCAAATTGATTGAGTTTCTCTTGTATAGCAAGAACCCAATTTTCGTCACTTAAAGCCTCAGTTACATTCCTTGGCTCTATTTAAGAGATGAATGAAAAGTTATTATGAATTTCTTTAAAATGAGAATGAGTAATTACCCCTTTTGAAGTTTCTTCTATAATTTATTCTTTGGAATGCTCTTTGGGAAAATGTCAATCCTTTGGTAGGTCATGTGAGATATATGTAGAGGCAAGGTGAGGAGGAAGTTCATCATTTTCTCCCTTTTTGACTTCCTTTGTAACCATTTCTTGAGGTTGACTCTCATGATCCTCTTTTTATTCCATTAAAGTTCCTATATCATCATCAAATAAATCCTTTCTCGGATCAAGGGGATTAGTTTCATAAAAAATAACATGCATGGATTCTTCAATAATCAAAGATCTTTTATTGAAAGCTCTATAAGACTTACAAGAAGTTGCATAATCAAGAAAAATTCCTTTATCAATTTTAAAATCAAAATTTTCAAGATTGTCCTTGGTATTCAAAATGTAACACTTGCATCCAAATACTCTAAGATATGAAATTCTCAGTTTCTTATCATTTCATAGCTCATATGGAGTTTTGTTTAAAATTGGTTTTAAGTGAACTCTATTTGAAACATAGCAAGCATTATTGATTGCTTTCTCCTAAAAATATAAAGGTAATTGATATTCATTCAACATAGTATGAGCCATATTACAAAGAGTTCTATTTTTCTTTTATACTAACCCATTTTATTGAGGAGTTCTAGAAGAAGAGAAATTATGATTTATTCCATGATTATTGTAAAATAATTTAAAATTTTCATTTTAAAATTCTCTTCCATGATCACTTCTTATAGATGAAATGTAAAATCCTTTTTCATTTGCATGCATTTTATCAAAGTTTGAAATGCATCAAAAGCATTATCCTTATAAGCTAGAAATGAAACCTAAGTAAATCTAGAGTAATCATCTACTACAATAAGTGCATAATGCATTCCTCTTAAACTAGCAATCCTAGTTGGTCCGAACAAGTCCATGTAAAGCAATTGAAGAGGTTTAGTAGTTGTTACATTGTTTTTAGCTTTGAATGAAGATTTTTCTTATTTGCCTATTTGGCAAGCTTCACATACCTTATCTTTGAAAATTTTGGTTTTATTAAGTCTAACTACATGTTCACTTTTCCTAAGGTCTCCAATGTTCTCAAAGCTCATGTGTCCAAGCCTTTTATGTTATAGCCAAGAATCATAGCTTATTGAGACAAGACACTTAACACTTTTGTTAGAAAAAGAATCTAGATCAATTACATACACATTTTCAATTTTTTCTCCTTGAAATATTAGCTTGTCATCAAACATTATATATACAAGGCAACCTTTTGGATCAAAAACAACCTTATAACCATTTATCACAAAGTTGAATAATACTTGAAAGATTATGCTTCAATCATTCAACTAATAAGACTTTGCTAATAGAGAAAGTAGATTCCTTACTAACCTTACTAATGCTAATTACTTTACCTTTTACATTATCTCCAAAAGTGACATTTCCACCATCCTAATTTTCTAACATGGAGAATATGTTTACATTTCCAGTCATGTATCTTGAACATCCACTATCAAGATACCAATTGTTCATATCTACCTTGGATTTCAAGCACACATAACAAATAAACATAATCACTTTATTTTAGGTACCTAAACATATTTGTGTCCTTGGGGGTTAGAGATATGAATATCATTATAATTCTAATGACTTTTCCTAATATAACATCTATTTATTGTATATCCCCTTTTTATTACAATAATGATAAATAACATTCTTGAATTTTGAATAATGATAAGTATATTTCCTTTTCTTAATGTTGGATGCATGACCATGACTTATTTTGCATAAACATTTATGTGCTTTGTCATGCTTTCTATTAAGCTTACTGGAATGAGACATTTGAACATTCTTGTTCTCACATTTCTTTTCACTATCCTTAATAGTGGAAGAGGATGCTTTTAAAAATATAGTTCTCTTTGAAGATTGGGGAGAGCTTTGGTTAAAACCAATACCCTCTCTATCTTCTTCAAGCTTTTAGCTTTTTAAAATTGAATCAAATTTAACGCTACCTACTTAAAATTTGAAAGATTTTCTTTTAGTAAATCTCTTTGTTTTGAAATTTGATCATTTTCATTTTTCAAAACTTCATTATCCTTTTCCAAAATCTCAAATTTAGTTTTGAATAGAGTAAGTTCATATTGGAAATCTTTTTTTTCTTTTAAAACACTAGCTAATTTACTTTTGAAAATTTATTTTTATTTTCCAATTGCTTATATTTTTCTAAGAGAGTTTTTAAAGCATCTTCTTCATCATCCATGTTATCACTATAATAAGATTGTGAAGAAGTACCAATCTCATCATCCATTAATGCCATGAAGCAAATGTTAGTTATGCCCTCATCACCTGATGCACTATCATGATATTTACTATCATCATCATCCTAAGTAGCCTTAAATGTCTTCTTCTTGAATGGTTTAAATGGCTTCTTGAGTCTATGACACTCATTCCTTATATGACCCAATTTGCTATACTCAAAGTAAGTGGTTGGATTTTTCTTAAATGTGTCTTTCTTGCTTTGATTATTTCTTAATTCAAATGGTTTATTGTAATCCTTCTTAAATATTTTCTTTCTTATGAGAAGATTCTTTACTCTTTTAGAAAGTAGAGTAACTTCATCATCAATGTCACCTTCACTTGTGGATTTTATATCTTCTTTAGAAGCTTTTAATGTTATTCCTCTCCTTTTATCTTTTTCAACTCCTTATTTGAGAGTAATATCATGTGTGAGAAGTTTCCCAAGAAGTACATCGGTTGCTAATATTGATAGATCATTTGCTTCTTTAATAGAGGTGACTCTAGCTTTTGAATCCTTCTTTGGTAACACCCGTAGTATCTTATTATTGATGTCTTCCTTATGATATACTTTTCTCAACTTCATAAGCCCATTTGTGATTATTATGAGCTCATTATACATTTTAGAGATGCTCTATTTTGCCTTCATGATGAACGACTCATATTAATGAGTCAAGAGTTATACCTTCTTTATTCATACTTGGGTAGTTCCCTTATGGTGTGTTTCCAAGGCATCTCAGACTTGCTTTGCCATCATACAATGAGAAACACAACATACTCTTCACGACTTATAGCATAGTAGAGCATGTTCATAATTTTCTTATTTCTTGCATTTGCCTTAAACTCTTCTTTAGTCCAAGTGGCTTTGGGCTTCAAAGTGATTACAACTTCATTTATAATAGTTGGAGGAGAATAATCACTCTCAATCAAGTCAAACAAATATATTCCATCACTTTCAAAGAAAACATTCATTTTATGCTTTCAATAAGGATAATTTATTCCATCAAAGAAAGGTGGTCTTGTGTAAGATTGACTTTCAACACCTTGAGTTGCCATTTAATCTTTAGCTTTAGAAGGTGAGTTCTAGTACAAATAAACACTAGGCTCTGATACCAAATGAAATCCCAGATAGGCAACATAAGATTTATAGTGGTTTGGCACTTTAACTTGCTTATGTCCACTTCTCTTAAGATTCAACTTAGGGTTCCACTAATTTCTTTCATAATTACAATAATGGATTCTTTAACTAAAAATCCAACCTAGTTTTTTTAAGACTTACACTTAAACCTTTACAACAACAATCAATCTCACAAGATTTAACTCTTAAATACAATAATAATACCCAAACATTAACTCTCACTAACTCAAATAATAATTGAAACAAATTAGGGTTGTAAAAGAACATTAGAGAGAAGAAGAGCAAAGTAAAGAGAGATAAAATAAATTATAAAGATAATCAAGTTACTTGAAGAAGAGCTTCCTCAGCTATAAATAGACTTCTCACAAAGAAAAGATCTGTTACTCTAAGCATTAAGTCTAAATAGATTTGTTGAAACACTTTTAATTTAAAACAAAACTTTCTACCAAAAGATATATACGGTCGTATGCTAACTTGTACACCCGTACAACTGTTCAAAACAAAAATCGAATTTGGGCAGTGGCTGTTGTACGGCCATACAACAAAGTGGTATGCCCATACCAAAGCTTCTACCTAAAATTCAAATAGTGGTACGACCAACCAGTATGCCCGTACAATGTAGTAATCTTTAATGGTATGCCCATACTAATAGTGGTCTGCCCGTACATACTATAATTTTGCAAGTTTTCATTAATTTTGAATTAAATTGATTTGTTAACATTAAAATTCAAAGTAGTGGGTCTAACAATATCCTTCCACCATTTTATCCTAGTTTTTCAACATATAAATTATCTATTGATTTATTATTTCATGTTAGCATTTGATATAAAATACCTCTCACATAATATAATTTATGAAATACATATAATTACTATGAAAAATCTTTCATCTATAAAAAATAATTCTAAGTTTTGATAATATTATGATATGTCATTTTAACTATTTATATCAAAATTTATATATGTATATGTAAGATAAAACTATTAAGTTGATCCATTTCAGAAAAAAGAAATTAATTTTATTGATACTTATCATTATTTTCTTCTATAAATTTTTATCATAAAAGTATTTTATAATACTTAATTAATGACTTTTTTCTTTTTATTTATGCTCTTTAATCAACTTTGAGATAAATATAATCAAGTAAATTTTAGTGGGTAAATTATCATTAGCTTAATAAAATTTATTATTCAAGGTTTACTAATATATCAATTATAAAGTCTAGAATGACTAATTTTTTATTAAAATTTTAGTTAATGAAAAAGGAATTGAACTTATTTGAGTTGCATAATTTTGTTTGATTAATTTTTTTAAAAAAGTATTAAATGAATAAAATATAATAACAATTTTATTCAAATAATAATAATAATTATATTTGTTTTTAAAAAATATTTATCTAAATTAATCTTAATTTTAATAAGATAAATATTTTAGACAAATATTGCAAATTATTAAATTATTAAAAAATTTTATCATGATAATAATATCAAATTATTTGTAATTTGTTATCACTTTTTTTAATGTTAGTATTTGATATAAAATATGTATTATATAATATAATTTTTCAAATAGATGATTACTATAAAAGAAATCTTTATCAATAAAAACCGGTCTTAATTTTGAGAATATTATAAGATGTCAAAGAAATTAATTTCTAAAGGGTAAAATTTAATTATTTGTGTCAAAATTAATATATATATTTATATAAGATAGAACTACCAATTTTCTCCATTTAAGAAGAATATCAATTTTATCAGTATTTATTATTATTTAATATTATTTTACAATACTCAGCTAATCATTTTATTCTTTTTATTTATGCTCTCAAATCAAATTTAAGATAAATATAATTAAATAAATTTTAGTAAGGTAAATTATCATTAGCTTTATAAAATGTATTTTTAAATATTAGCTAGTATATCAATTACAAAGAATGACTAATTTGTTATTAAAATTTTGATATATGAAAAATAAATTCAAGTTTTGTTTGAGTTGGATAAATTTTTGCCAATTCAATTTTTCAAAAAAAAATTAAATCAATAAAATAAAAAATAAAAAATATATTCAAAAATAATAATTACTTTTATTTATTATTTTAAAATATTTATCTAAATTAACCTTAATTTTAATTAGATAAATTTTTTAGCTAATTTTTATAGTTATTAAAAAAGATTTAATTATAAAAATACTATTAAATTATTCATAACTTGTCATTTCTTCTCGTCACTTCTTCTAAATATAAACTATCTATAAGTTTATTATGACAACATTTGACAAAAAATACCTATTATATAATATAATTTCTATCAAGAATACTTCACTTAGAAAAATTTATCTTAAATTTTTAAAATATTATGATATGTAAAAATTAAATTTTAAAAAATAAATATTAATTATTTATGTCAAAAACTATAAAAATTATTTTATAATACTCAACTAATCGTTTTATCCTTTTATTTATATTCTTTAATCAAAAATAAGATAAATATAATTAAATAAATTTTAATAAGGTAAATTTTCATTATCTTAATAAAATTTATTCTTTGATATTAACTAATATATCAATTACAAAGTCTAGAATGACTAATTTTTTTTATCAAAATTTTAGTAAATGAAGAAGAAATTAATCTTGTTTAAGTCGCATAAAGTTTTTTCCAAAAAAAATTTCTTTATATCAATATTTGTTGTATAATATAATTTCCAAAATGAACAATAATAAATTAATTTTTGAAAAGAAATGTTTAACTATATATATTTATATATATATTTATATATGTATATGTAAGATAAAAGTAAAAATTTGACCCATTTTGACAAAAAATAAATTTTATCCATACCTTATGATTACTTTCTTCTATAATTTTATCCATACCTTATGATTACTTTCTTCTATAATTTTTATAGTAAAGATTATTTTAAAATACTCATTGATTACTTTTTCCTTCTTATTTATGTTCTTTAATCAAATTTAAAATAATTAAGTAAATTTTAGTTAGGTAAATTATCATTAGCTTAATAAAATTTATTATTCAATATTAGCTAATATATCAATTATAAAGTCTAGAATGACTAATTTTTTATTAAAATTTTGGTATATAGAAAAGTGAAATTAATCTTGATTGAGTAGCATAATTTTTTTTAAAAATATTTTCTTTAAAAAATATTAAATGAATAAAATATAAATAAAAAATTTATTTAAAAGATAATAATTGTTTGTTTTTTTTTTTAAAAAATATTTATTTAAATTAATCTTAGTTTTAATGGGTTAAGGTTGTTAGATAAATCTTGTAAAATCATTAAGTTGTTAAAAAAGATTTAACTATACCAATAATATTTTATTAAGATTTTGAGTTAATACTTATTCAGGTAATTATTTCTTCTTTTAACTCTATAAATACAGCTTTCTTCTGCGTTGTAAGAAAAGAGAATCATGAAAATGGAAGTTGATTTGTCACCAAGATTGGCCAAGAAATTGTATGGGGGAGAAGGAGGATCCTACCATTCATGGTGTCCATCAGAACTTGGAATGCTACGTGAAGGTAACATTGGAGCTGCTAAACTTGCTCTTGAAAAAAATGGCTTTGCTCTTCCTCGTTACTCGGATTCTGCCAAAGTTGCTTATGTTCTTCAAGGTAACCTCTTCCCTTTTTTGATCTTTTTTTTGATATTTGATTAATTGATTGATCATGTGTTGATATTTGATATTTGATAAAATGTTACCATTGTAGGTAATGGTGTTGCTGGGATAGTGTTGCCTGAAAAAGAAGAGAAAGTGATTGCAATTAGGAAGGGTGATGCCATAGCCCTTCCATTCGGCGTCGTCACTTGGTGGTGTAACAAGGAAGATCCCCAGCTCATTGTTCTATTTATGGGAGATACTTCTAAAGGACATAAACCTGGTGAATTCACTGATTTCTACCTCACAGGAACCAATGGAATTTTCATAGGTTTCACCCCGGAATTTGTTTCAAGGGCTTGGGATCTTGATGACAAGACTGTTGATACCCTTGTTGGTAACCAATCAGGAAAAGGCATTGTCAAGATTGCTTCTTCTGCTAAAATTCCTGAACCCACAAAGAAAAATCGCAATGGATTGGTTTATAATTGTGAGGAAGCTCCATTAGATGTTGATATTAAGAATGGTGGAAGAGTGGTTGTCTTGAACACTAAAAACCTACCCTTGGTGGCTGAAGTTGGGCTGGGAGCTGATCTTGTCAGGTTGGATGGAGGTGCTATGTGTTCTCCAGGATTTTCCTGCGACTCTGCTTTACAAGTTACTTACATTGTTAGAGGTAGTGGCCGTGTTCAGGTAGTAGGAATTGATGGTCGAAGAGTCCTGGAAACCACAGTCAAGGCCGGTAATCTGTTTATTGTTCCAAGGTTTTATGTTGTTTCAAAGATTTGTGATCGTGATGGTATGGACTGGTTCTCTATCATCACCACTCCCAAGTAAATTCCATTTTCCTATACGTATCACATTATTTGAATCATATATTGTTTTCTGGATGGGAATGATGAGTTTTTTTTGTGTTATATGAAGCCCGATTTTCACTCATTTGGCTGGAAGAACTTCAGTGTGGAAGACACTATCACCCAAGGTGCTTGAAGCAGCCTTCGATGTGTCTCCTAAAGTGGAGAAGCTTTTCCGTTGCAAAAGAAGTAATGCTGAGATTTTCTTTCCACCAACACCCTCCACCACTAGCTTAGCCAGTAGGTTTTTGTGTTTGCGTTTAAGAAGTTGTGGAGAATCTCAAGTTTTAGAAGATTAATGAATTTTGTTATTTGTTTGTATTAAGCATTTTAACATTAAATAATGAAGTGGAGAATAATAGCTTTGAAATATTCTTATTCCAATTAATATAAAGTATACATTATGATTTTTAAATCATCTAATAAATTATGTTTATGTGATTTACACTTACTATTGCCTATGAAGGCATAAGGAAAACTGAGATATGGTTGAAATTAAGGAAAAAAAAAAAGTAATTTTAAAAGCTTTTAGGAAACCTCTCATAAATAAGGGTGTATTTTTGAAAAAAAGTTTGATAAAACATCATTTTTTCATAAAAAGTCTGTTTTTGATATTTTTTAAATGGCTAGATATTTATGATAATATTTCTAAAAAATAATATTTTTGTAAATTTTTATTTTTTATAAATATCTTGTACCATAAAAATATGTAATGGCCTTGTATTTGACAAGAAAAATGAGTGTTAGATGACCAAAACTAATTGACAATCCTAGAGAAACTAACTTCTGAGTTATGGATATGAATGAAAAATATATACATATGAAAAACGTATAATACAAAATGAGTTTAGAGTGGAAATTATTTCATTTGTAAAATAAATATTCTTTTTCTTTGATGAATTTTTATACCGTAATTTTTAGTATTGTAAATCAAAAACAATCAATTAAATAAATTAAACAAATTTATGACAAAAACTACAATTTTTTATGCAATATTAATTTATAGATTTTGTTTAGTTTCACAGAGAGGGAAGGAAGATCATAACTCCCATGGTGCGCTAACCTCATATCAGCATTAGCAGCGCCTAAGCCTATCGACTTCGAAATCGAACTTCTAGCTTGGCCTCAAAAAGGCTTCTTTCTCTCATCTATCAACATCAGCTACGGGAACATATGATTTTCTAGGAAATCCCCCCTCCCATGAACTGAAAACTGACCGTTTTCTTAGCGGGCATGTTTATGAGCCGGTTGTCAAACCCAACCAACTACTATACGAACAGTCCTCTCCATTGCTCTAGGCCAAGGCTGGCAAATCGAACAACTTTATGTTAACAACACCTTTCACTTATGAAATTCATGAAAATGAATGAGGTGCGAGCAGCAGACGGGAATAACAAGACAGGTCTCTTTTAATTTCACTCTATTTCCGAGAATCGGATCTTGTTCAATCTGAACTCTGTCTATTAGACTAGGACGAAGGCGCACTGCCCCTAAGAGCAATAGGCTTTTCGGTCCTCATTCCCTTCCTATCCGAAAAAGAAGGTTCTTCAAGGCAGGAAGAGCCCGAGAAGAAGGGAAAAAGCAAGAAGGAACGAAAGAATGAACTCCTTTCCCAAGCCTTTTCACTGAGGTTGACAGCTAGTTTTCTTATTTTATTGATAGCCCACTTCTCTAAATCGGTTTAGCCTAGGAGACGTGAAAGCTTGAAAATAACTCCATTAAGAGCTAAGAGCGGCTGATTCTGTAAGAGCTTCTTCTTCCTCCACTGACCACTCCCTTTGGAAAAGAAGAACCGAGGACCTATTCACAGCTTCTTCGAAGCCTCTATATAAAAATTTCTGATTCAACAAAGCGTATTCGTCACTTCGCAACTTCCTTTGGGGCTACTAATGCCACTCTTGGGCAAGAGACTCCATGGTAGAGTTGCCCTCTCCCTTCACATAATGACTTTACCCATCTCTTAGTTGCAAGGTGGTGTCATTCTCATAAATCAAGCGGTGCATGAAGAGGTCCTTAGACTCTATTGGAACAAAGCAAAGAGGTAACTCCAAGTGAAAACCTTATTAAGCACTCCAATTGGGCTTGCTTCCCCTTCGCTTGATAACGACTTTCTTTGCTTACTATTTTCGTCGAACCAAGGACGTCGAACTGACAATTGGACAGCTTTCCACAGTTTGAGTTGGGATGGAGCTTGAACTAAGGAAATTTTATCTTCAAAAGAAAAAAAAAATAAAAAGATTCTTTTGTTTTAAAAATTGGCATTTTAGGCCTCGAAGTCGCTCGGCCAGTCCTGCCACAAGAAGGGGCATACCATTATCAAGCTAGCCATCCGGGTAAAGGGAAAAATCAGTGGTTTTTCATCCAATTGCAGAAAGAAATGCCATCCTCCTTCTCCCCTTAATGTATATATTTATTGAAATATTATATTTAATTTATAAAATTAAGAATAAAAAATATATATTTCATGAAATATTATATAAATCATATTTCTATATATTTTATATTTTATTAATTTTATAAATATTTTAAATCAAAAGACATATTTAAAATATTAATATTTATGAAATATATACATTTTGAAATATATCTACTTAATAAAATATACATTTTTGAAAATCTTATTCTTCAACCTCCATCTCACTATTCAAAATCATTATTCCTTAGAGAGGAGGAAATTCTTATTTTCCACCTACTACCATTATAAATTGATAACCTCCCATCATTTATTTTCACTTCTTCAATATATAAATTTGTTACTTAGTATCGAAATTTAACATAACATATATAATTATGACATATCAATGAAATTAATTTTGGAAAAGCAAATTTTAACTATTTGTATCAAAATTAATATATATTTTTACATATGTATATATAAGATACAAGTGCCAATTTGAACTATTTCAGAAAAAAATATCCAATCTATGATCCCTAATGATTATTTTTTTTGTAATTTTACTATAAAGATTAATTTTTAATACTTAACTAATCATAACATAAAAAATATAAATATGAAAAGCCGATTAACAAAATTGCAGTACAAAATATGATTTTAAATAATGTGGAAGTCACTTCATTTGTAAAATAAATATTATTTTTTTGATGAATTTCTATATGGTGATTTTTAGTATTGTAAATCAAAAACAGCCAGTTAAATAAATCAAAAAATTTATTTAAATAGAAAAAAGATTATGTAGTGAAATCCCTGTGAAAATTGCAACACGTGTGATGATTTATTGTGGTTCGGCACTAACTCTTGCCTATGTCCACTTTTCTTAAGTCTCAACTTAGGGTTCCACTAAAATCAAGTCAAATACAACAAAGGATTCCACAAATGAATCCTAAACCCCAGTGTTTTGTTACATCCTGCATTATGTGCTTTGTTGTGCATTTATAAATTAATGTCATGATGAGATTTTTTATGTTAATGGTGTGAAAATGGTATGAAATGATGATTATGTTGATAAGAAGTGTGTTTAAAGTTTAAAATAGGATATTGAAAATTCTATCGCAAACCCTTAAAACTGATATTAAACGGTACTCAAACTTGGATTTTGAGTTATATACATTGAATTTGAATGAATGGTTTTGACCATGATGCTTGTATTAACCTAAATTAGACATATGTGAATTTTGAAAATTTTGGAATAAAAATTTATTTATAACGTCATAATTAGGTATTGATGATGTAAGCGAGTGAAATTGATATGCTTTTCTTAGAAAATGAACAATGATGAAGTAATGATAAGTTAGTATGCTTTTATAAGAAATAATACATATTAGTAAAGGTTGGATTATTATTTTTTATTATAAAAAAAATAAAAAAATAAAATATAATAGTAATAA
>CANYBF011072686.1:0-13744 GCA_948192965.1 Dalechampia spathulata
TATCATGGACTTCAATATATAGTTTAATACTCCAAGTAAAATAAGTTCATTCAAAACATTGTACTATATAATGAATAATGCCTTTATTAATGAAAAATGTATAGTACAAATACACATGATGCTCTAAGCATACACTAACAAATAGTGCTTTGCCAATGGAATTAGGATCACTTAGATCACACATAATCATTTAATGAATGACTTAAATTGCTTCCAATTGGGAAAAATAATCGCCTAGTCTAGCATCATGGGTGAAATAAACAAAAACATAAAATAAAAATAAAGAAAATAAAATCTAGAGTTAAATTTAAAAGGATTGAATAATGTATCAAACAAAACTGAACTAAACACTGGCTCCCCTTCCTCCTCACACCCGTTCCTATTTATAGGAGGAAGGAAAAATAAATAAAATAAATATTCATCCTAATCTTCAGATGAAAGAGTTTGCATTGTTCCCAATCACTTTTTCGTCCAGCTTAAGGAGATTTAGTGCAAGTAAAACTCATCCTCGTCTAATCTCCAAAATTGTCCAGCTATTGTCATTTTGGTGTCTCTTATGCCCGCAAGCCTTATTAGCTTCCAGCTTGCAGGTGTTTGAGTTTGACTCAACTTCTTCTTCCCAAAATGCAATCCCGATAGGTCGTTTCGCCTAGTCTTATGCCCGCAAGTGGTGTCCCGAAACTCTAAAATCCAAATAAGTGCTAAAACTTCCCATTTAAGTACATTTTCCCAAAACACACCGTTTTGACCTGTAAAATACGAAATGTACGCAAGTTAACTATTCTAATAAATAAATTATGCTAAAATGGGTGCTTTATGGGCATAAAATATGACAATTTGAGACTTGATCAATTTCGTCTATATATATATATATAGCTTTTGTTTTAAACAAAAACAGAAACAGTAAGTTCTATTATATGATACCTCTTCCAATTTGTTTGTTTAAAAACAAAACCATATTAAAGTTTCAAACTCAAAACATCTTATTTTACTTCTACCTATTATTTATTATTATATTTTTTTATATGACTTTCAATTAATTTACTCTTGTTTTTGCTCTTAACTTAAACATACATTTTACTAAAAATATATCATTCTATGCGCATGAATCATGTAATGTGTTTTTATCGTTAACCATTAATTCCTTCTTAATCAAAATCTTCTACCAAAAACCATTTTCAATTGACCATCTTCATGAAAATAATCTGCTCATAATTCGGCTACCAAGAGAAATACACCAAACATGCACCCTACTCAAAAACCAATATTTTATTCCATACCTTTATACAACTTAAATCCATCTAACCATCCAGAAATCAACAATAACAAACCAAAAACCATAAAATAGTTTGGCTAAGAATCTTACTGCTCATAAAGTGCACAAAATGAATGGATCTAACACTAACAAAGCTCACCTTTGAGAAACCTAAAGATAATCAACTAATAGATGGTTTTCTCCTTATGAACTAGCTCTAAAACGTGCACTATCACTCACCTTCAATACATAAAATGTGGAACCTCCTTAACAATCATATACATGTTCATTTAAAAGGCTAAACCAAATAAAAATTAAGGTTAAAGGTCACTAAAGCTTTGGCTTTTTAAGAAATAACAAAAACAAAAGAGGAATCCGACTTACTCAAATAAACATGCTTCAGTTCCTTCTTTGAAAGATGAGAAGGAAGATGATATTTGGCCAGACTTTCATAAAATAGCAAGTTCTTATTCAAAACCCAAAGAAAATCACCAAAAGAAGAAGAACAAAATAGAAATCTTTGACCGGTTTCAGTAACAACACTTCGACTTCTTAAGAAACAAGGAAAACAAGGAAGTTGTGGCTTGAAATGAACCCAATCATGTAGCTTTCATGTAGTTTATGAAGGCAGAAAATAAAGAAGCTGTCGACCATTTTGAAGAACAAAGGAAAGAGATAAGACTAAAAATAAGCAAAAGGATAGAAATTGAGTGGAGGAAGAAGCTTAAGTTTGGTCATGAAGATAAGAGGATGAGATGGAAGGTTTTGGAGGTATTGGAGAGGGGATGGGCGGTTGAGAAAGGAAATGGGTATGTAGGGTATCCTTTGAATATTTCGAACCCTAATAATCCAAGCCAAAAGACACCACTACCCCCCCCCCTTTTGTCATATCCTTATGTATATACATGGGGTTGTCATTTTAAATCTCCCCAATCCTAGCTCTTTACGTATTTCTACTCCCCTTTTAACACTTAAATACATTTTTTTATTAAATAAATTCCATCCTCCATCCAATACATTTGCATCATTCCACTACCTCACCTATCTTATTATTCTTATTTATTTTGTAATTGACTTTTACATATTCCAATCTCACTCCTTTTAATTATCTTACATTAAAATATAAACTAATTTATCCTAATTAACTATTGATTATATTTCTAACATAAATTTTCTTATTTTCTAGTTATGACATCATCATCTAAAAATAGTGGCATCAACATGTCATAAAATAATTATAATTAAACTACCAATAACTAATATTAATTATAAAATTTACTAAGTCAATATTCATTTTTACTTTACATGTCTTAATTCCTTAATATCACCTCAAAATAGTTGCTTAAATAAATACGACCTAATTTTGATGTCATAAATAAATTTTAAATCCAAAAATTTCAAAATGTACATATAGCTAATTTAAGTTAATACAAGCACAATGGTCAAAGCCATTCAATCAAATTCACTTTATATCACTCAGAATCTGCATTTTAGTGCCGTTTAAAATCTGTTTTAGGGCTTGCGGCAAAATTTTCAATATCCTCTTTAAAGCTTTAAACTCAATTTTTATCATAAACTTATCACCATAAGCATAATTTCATATCATTATCATGACAGTAACATAAAAAAAACACAACATAACATCAATTTATGAATGCACAATAAACCACTAAATGCAGGATGTGACAACTCACTCCCCCTAATTTAGGATTTCATCCCCGAAATCTAACCTGAGTTATCTATAAACAAATGGGGATATTGTTGTCTAATCACAGACTCTCTTTCCCATGTAGCCTCTTATCCCGTGTGATGATTCCATAACACTTTCACCAATGGAATTTGCTTATTTCTCAGTTGTTTCATTTTATGCCCCAGAATCTTAATTGGTTCTTCATTATAAGACAAGTCTGATTGAATTTCAATGTTCTCCACTGGAATAACATGTGATGGGTCTGACGTGTATCTTCAAAACACAGATATATGAAAAACATTATGAATGCACTTTAACTCTGGTGGTAAAGCCAATCGATATGCCAGTGGTCTGATCCTTTCAAAGACTTCATATGAGCCAATGAATCTCGGACTTAATTTCCCTTTCTGACCAAATCTCAGAATTCTCTTCCATGAAGACACCTTTAAAAATACTTTATCCTCAATATTATATTCAATATCCTATCGTTTTAAATCAATGTAAGATTTCTGTCGATCAGATGCAGCTTTCAATCGTTCTTTAATTAATTTCATCTGATCCTCTGCTTGTTGAACTAAATCTGGTCCAATCATCTGTCATTCATAAACTTCATCCCAATTCAGTGGTGTTCGGCACCATCTCCAATATAATGCTTCATACGGTGCTATTTGAATGCTAGATTGGAAACTGTTATTATATATAAATTCAATAAGAGGAATGTACATTTCCCAGCTTCCGACCCATTCCAACACACAAGCTCTTAACATATCCTCTAGAATTTGAATGACCCATTCTGATTGTCCATTGGTCTTAGAATGAAATGCTGTACTAAAATGAACTTTAGTACCTAAAGCTCTTTGAAAACTTCCCCAGAAATAATAAGTAAATAGTGGATCTCTGATTAGGTGTCGCTTCCGTCAAATTAATTCTTTACTTAGCCTCATATTGGAATTATAAATTTGTGTAGCAGTGGAAGTAAGGGCCGAATCCCACAGAGACGGTTTCACCTCACTTTATCCTTTGCGTTTTAAGAATAAACAAGATGAGTTGGAAAGTTATTGTAATAAACAAAATAAATAAAAAAATAAATTGGAGAAAATCAATAAAAGTAATTCTCCCAACCAAAAGTGTCAAGTATTCATTAATTGAATATGATCATAGATTCAATAATAGTCTAAAGGCAATAATGGCACTAAGCTGGTTATAGTTTGCTGAGCAAGTCTCGCACTCCCCAATCTTCCCTTATTTGTAAGACGCCATGAAACAAGCTCTGTGAAACGCCTCTAATCCCAGGATAGACAAGTTGGAAATAGATTCTCACTAAGTCATCCCAAAATTGCATTAAGAATTAGGAAGACCCGACTCTAGTTAACAGTTATGACCCAGCATCCCTCGTGTTCAAACTAGATCCTCTAACCCACAGAAGTACTACTACAAATCACAACAAGGATAACATCATGCTTTACCACTCCATCAAGTTGAGTGACTTTTTTATATCAAACAACCCGCTTAGCAATATGCTAGAACTTAGAAACATGCAACAAGCCTTATTTACATGCACTAGGAATAATAATGGTTCTATGCGACTCAGAATTAGAGGTAATAATGCTTTACCAATGGAATTAAGATCAATTATATCTCACATAATCATTTAATGAATGACTTGAATTACTTCAAATTGGGAAAAACAATCGCTTAGCCTAGCATCATGGGCGAAATCATCATAAACATAAAATAAAAATAAAGAAAATAAAAACTGGAATTAAATTAAAAAGAACAAACAATGTATCAAATGAAATTGAACTAGAACTAGCGACCTTGGAACTTGGAACCCCTTCAGCATAGGAGCATACTCTTATTTATAGAAGGCAAAATATTAATTATACTAATAAAAATAAATAAATAATAATCCTAATCTTCAGATGAAAGAGTTTGCATTATTCCCAATCACTTTTTCATCCAGCTTAAGGAGATTTAGTGCAAGTAAAACTCATCCTTGTCCAATCTCTAAAACTATTCGGATGTTGTCGTTTTAGTGTCCCTTATGCCCGCAAGCGTTATCTGCTTCCAGCTCGTAGGAGTTTGAGTTTGACTTAACTTCTTCTTCCCAAAATGCACTACTGACATGTCGTTTCACCCCATCTTATACCCATAACCGGTGTTCCAAAACTCTAAAATATAAATAAGCTCTAAAAACTCCCAATTAAGCATGTTTTCCAAAACTCACCATTTTTTACATGCAAAATACGAAATGTACGTAAGTCAACTGTTCTAACAAATAAATAATGCTAAATGGGTGCTTTATGGGCATAAAACATGACATTTTGATGCTCAATCACATAGCCATTTATACTTTGTGTCCAAGCAAAATATTTTTCACAAGTAAACATATGATAGAATAATCAAAATTTTGCCAAGTCTCAAAGCCCTGTTTTCATGCATTTTAACTAATCTAGTTTTTTAGCAATTTATAACTTATAGGAACTTTAAAAATTTAAGATCTAATATACCTTAAAAGGGAGGTTACTCTCCTATTACTAACAACTCCACACACCAAAAGTAGCTTAAAGAGCGTTAGGTCTAGCCACCTAACCCAATTAGTAAAGGTTAAAAGTGTTTTTGTTTCATTTTGAAAATGTGCTTTTGTCAAAATTTTGTAACGGCTTGAAAAAGGGTCAAATTCTCCCAACATTAACGACTCCATACATAAGTCACTTAAGGAGTTCAAGTGTCATACCACCCAAACCAACTAATGTTGGTATTCATACGTATTTTATTAGTTTTTCATTTTTTTCTTTTCTTTTTCTAATTTGCATATAAGTTCAAGTAAAAGATACTTGGGTGAAAAAGAATTAACCAACACATATGTTCACAAGATAGTCATGTAATGTTTTTATCCGAATTAAGGCATAGCATCATCTTGCAAACTAATTATCCAAAAATTTCATCAATTATACTTCAAGCTAAATAATTTATCCGAATTGATCATACCAAAAATGCTAATTTTAATAGCATAATCCAATTATCACGTCATAAAGAAAAATCAATTTTTAATTTTGAGAAGAAGAAATAGACTTTAGAATCCTTGGTTGCAAATTAAGAGCAAAGCATGCAAAAATTTCAAAAATTTTAATCAAACATCTAGTTTCATTAAATTGGTCTACAAAACATAAAAATTAGCAACATACACCCTATCACACTTAAAACATATTGCCTCAATGTGGGATAAATTTTGGCAGTAATAAAATAAGAAAAATAAGATGGAAAGTTTTAGACATTGATTGTGTTTTATTATGCTGCCTTTGGGAGACTCAGTGTTGCATTTCAAGTGAGTGACATAGCTCACCAATCTCTACATCAAACTCATTAAGTAGTAGGAAAATCTGGCAAATAGCCTCTTTTATATTAGCTGAGATCTTATTGAGTTTATTATGCAATGCTGTAAATTCTTTAAGCAATACTGGTTTAGTAGTTGTGGTAGACTGTGGTTGTGAAGTGGAAGTTGAAGGAGTTTTGATTGTCAGTTTCCCCTTTCTAAACACTCTATTTTTCATGGGGATAATCGATCCTGGTGGGTAAAACCTAAAACTAGATGCCTCTTTTTTCCTGGACAACAATCTTATTTCATCCAAACTCAATAAGTCAAGTGGTAAAAGATCTAAAGCTTTATGGAGATTAGTGGAAGAGGGGTCAAAAAGCTTGAGTCAAATGGCTAGATAGGTCACAATGTGACCAAGAATAAGGTGCTTTAATGCTCTGACTACTACTTTCAATTGAGCTATGATAAAACGTCCCAGATTTATCTACTTACATTCAACCATGCATTGAAGAAAAAATAGCTCAATCCTTATCGCTATTTCTGGTGAATTATTCTTATAAGAAAAATAATGTGCCAATAATCTATTCAAATAGGTTAGTAAACTACCAATCAGATATGAATCCTTAGTAGTGGCAGGGTCATATTTCTTTATTGAAATAGTGGTCTACTGTTCCCATAACTCCTATGTATTAAAATTTTTTGAAATATCATAAAACACATCAATATAATCATCAATCACCTCATTAATCAATCCCATAGTTAGATTAAATTCATCCATAGAAAATGAAAATTGTTAACCCAATAATTTGGTTTGAATTACATCCAAACTGTCTAAAGCTACGAGTTTCTCTTTATCCAAGATAAATATGCTGTAAAACTTGTATATCAATTTATAATAAATTGGGCAATTAATCTCAAGATATCTTTTCCAAATAGTCCCTTCAATAAACTCAAAATAATTCAATTTCAATTTCTTAATAGTTAAGTAATTGATGATCTTACCTTGCACAATTTGGAGGTTCACTACTTTATCAAAATTTTTCTTCTCTTATTTCCCAAACTTGAAATAACCATTCAATTTCAAAAGAGGTGGTGGCAACATACCCCTCAGTCATTTTAGGCATGCTCACATTGGCAAAGTATCCTTTAACTGTTGTTCCATCTGAGGTTCGGTCTCTTTAATTACATGTTTGGTTGTTTCCAATGAAGCTTCTTTTGTAAGTCCTCGTTGCTCTTCACTTGTTTATGTTTCTCCCTCTTCTTGGATAGACTCTCTTCAGCCATTTTCTCTAATTTATCATCCATAACCTTCATAGGTAGCCAAGCTCAGTTGAACTAGTCAGCTCTTGGTGGTTTCTAGCTAGTATAAACTTTTATGCCAATGTGCTCCATATCTACGGTGGGTGTTGGAGGAAGAGTGAAAATGGTTGGTTTCTTAGTCAACGATATGAGCTCATCATTGTCCACCGTAATTGGCTTCTTGCTGGCATGCCTCTTGCTTGTCAAACCTCTATCGGTTGCCTTACGTGTATGCACCATTTTCTCAAAATCTCTAATTTTAGTAATTTAGGGGAAAGTTATTTTTTTGGTGAGAGAAGGTGAATAGGGATCCTATATGGTAAAAGAGATAAATGGGTTAAACTTTTATTTATTAACCCTTAAAAGATAGTTAAAAAAAGTTTTAGTTAGAATAAAATTGATCCTCCTTTATTAAAAATGCAAAATGCAACATTTTACTCCCTTACTTATTTGATTCGAATTTCTGCAACCAAAACAAGAAAATTAAATCAGACTTTAAAAAGATTGAAAGGTAGAAGACAGTAAAAACTAAAATTAACTAACTCCAAACAAATTGCTATCTTATTGAACACCTTATAAGCATAAGAATCAACTAAACAAAAAATAGAAAACACCAACTAAAAAAAATGTAGTTCTGGTTTATAAATCCCAACTTGACTTCCAAACTTTCTTTTCTTGTAAAGGGGGTTCATTCATTATGATGACACACGTTAGTTGAGGACAGAATCTTTCATAAAATGGCTTGAGGTGATATCCAACTTCCAATGATTGCCAGCCTTGTCAATTAACATGTTACATTGCTTGACTGCCTAATAAGCTCTATGTTCAAGTTCAACAGGTAAATGGTAAGGTTTGATATAAAAAATCTTGAAAGGTGACATTCTAAGAGGCCTTTTATATATGGTCCTGTATGCCTACAGAGAATCATATAGTTGAAGACTCGAGTCCCTTCGGTTGGGGTTGCAATTTTCTTTAAAATTGACTTGATCTCTCTGTTGGTGACTTCAGCTTGTCTATTCCCCTGGGGTGGTAAGCAGTAGTCATGCGATGAGTTATGCCATATTTACTAAATAAAGATGCAACTTCTCTATTGCAAAAATGTCTGCCTGAATCGCATATTATCATCTTCAGAAGTCTGAACCTCTTAAACAAATTAATCGTGATAAAGTTAACTATGGTTTTAGCATCATTAACTTTAGTGGCTTTAGCTTCCATCCATTTCAATATGTAGTTGACCAATACCAGAATATAAACATTACCAAATGAATGTGGGAATGGTCCTATAAAATCCATCCCCTATACGTTGAAAATTTCACAAATGAAAACTGTATTATAAGGTATTTCATTTCTTCTTCCCAAACCTCCCGTTCTCTGGTAATTTTCACAGTACTTGCAAAATAAATAAGCCTCACCATGTATCATTTGTCAATATAGGCTACTTTCTAAAACTTTCATTATTGTCTTCCTTAGATCGAAATGGCCTCCATAAGCATATGTATGATAAAACTGAAGGATAGAATTGACTTTAGTTTTTAGAATGCATCTTTGAACAACTTGATCAGTGCAATGTTTCCACAGATAAGGTTTATCCCAAACATAATACTTTGCACTGATTTTAATTTGATTCTTCTCATATTCTGACAGCTTATTAGGAATATTCCTAGTACAAAGAAAATTAACTATATCAGCATACCAAGGAGAATTTTTGAATACATTTAATGCGAACACATTAGGGAATTCATTATAAGTCTCACATGGTTCCAAATTTAGCAATCTACTCAAACGATCAGCAATTAGATTTTTTGATCCCTTTTATCTCATAGCTCTAGATCAAATTCCTGGAGCAATAGTATCAAGCAAATTAATCATGGTTTAGCATCCTTCTTTTTCAATAAGTACCTGAGCATTGTATGATTCAAAAACATAATCACTTTAGTACCAACCAAATAAGAATGAAACTATTCGAACATAAAAATTACAACATATAATTCTTTTTCCATAGTTGAGTAATCACATTATGTGTTATCTAATGTTATTGATGTGTAGCTTATCACATGTGGATCTTTCCTATTTCTTTGGCTAAGCACAACACCTACTGCATAATTACTAGCATCGCACATGATTTTAAAGGGTAGTTTCTAGTTGGGCACTTGCATAACAGGAGCCATAATTAGCATTTCCTTTAAATGGTTAAATACCTTTTTATAGAAATCATCAAAAATAAATTCAACTTCTATTTGCAGAAGCTTGCAAAGTGGTTGAGTAACCTTTAAAATTTTTTTTCATAAATCTGCTATAAAAACCTACATGTCTAAGGAAAGATTAAACTTCTCTCATAGTTGAGGGGTAAGGCAATGATTTAATAATGTCAATTTTAGTTTTATTGACCTTGATACCTTTCTTTGACACTACATGGCCTAAAATCAACCCTTGATCAACCATAAAATGACATTTTTTGTAATTTAAGACCATATTGTTCTTAATGCAACATTGGAACACTTTAGTCAAATTATCAAGGCATTCATAGAACAAATTTCCATACACCATGAAATTGTCCATGAATACTTCAATAATACTCTCAACAAAATCAAACAAAATACTTACCATATAGTGCTGAAATGCTATTGGCGCATTACATAATCTGAATGATATGTGATTAAATGTGAAAGTTTCAAAAGGACATGTAAACATTATCTTTTCTTGATCTTCAAGTGTAATAGGAATATGGTAAAATCTCATATATCCATCCAAACAAAAGTAATGCATACAACCTGCCAAGCGTTCAAGCATTTGGTCAATAAACAAAAGTGGATAATCATCTCTCCAAGTAGCAAAATTTAATTTTTGATAATCTATACAAACCCTTCATCCATTCTAAAAATGAATAGGTACTAGCTCTCCATCTTTGCTATATACTACCATAATTCCTATCTTCTTCGGTACAACATGTACTGGGCTTACCCATTGATTCTCAGAAATTGGATAAATAATGCCTGTATTTTATAACCATAAAATCTCCTTTTTCATGACTTCCATCATAACCAGATTTGACTTGCACTGAGCTTCTCTTATTGATTTATAGTCAGGCTCAAGTAATATTTGGTGCATACATGTAGACGGGTTGATTCCCTTAATATCGACATTATCTAATCAATTGCTTCTTTGAACTTTTTTAGAATTCCTACCAATGATTTTTCTTCATCTTCACTAAGCTTATTGGAAACAATTACTGGAAGTGTTTTGCCTTTTCCTAAAAATGCATACTTCAAACGACTAGGAAGTGGTTTTAATTCCAAGTCGGGTGCTTGTAAAATTGAATAAAAGAGTTTAGTGTGTAGATTAATTAATTTTGAATCTTATTTAATTCCAAGTTTCGTATTCAAATCATCAATGGTTTGTAGCAATTTATCTTTTTAGACCAATGACTCCTTATGGAATTCAGCATTGTTGAGTGCTAAACTTAATTCATCTCCACCATTTACTTTAAAAATCTAATGAATAAGTGGCTCAATCACATATGTGATACAAATATTAGAAATGTTAGGAGGATATTTCATGGCTTCGTACATGTTGAACTTGATAACCTCCTCGTTGAACTCCATTATTAACAGCCCCTAATGGATGTCTATTTTGGTTGAAGCAGTTGTTAGGAATGGTCTTCCTAATAGAAGATTAAATGATTTTGAAGATGTCTTACTACCCATCTACACAACATAAAAATCTGTAGGAAAAATAAGCTCATTACCTTGCAAAAGAACATCTTTTAAAACTCTAATGGGGTAAATTGTAGACCTATCTACCAACTATATCATGACTCCAGTCTCTTTCAAAGGTCCTACATTCAAAGACTCATAAATAAATGATGGCATAATATTTATCAAAGTCCTTTAATCACATATGGCATTTTTCACCCCAGTTTCTCCAATTTTAATGGAGATTATGAACATACCTTTGTTTTTACACTTAGATGGCCTTTTCCTTTAGATTAATGTTGATACACTCTCATTAATGCTCACTTTCTAAAATTTGATTAATTTCCTTTTATTTGTGCATAAGTCTTTAAGAAACTTTTCATAGCTAGACACTTGCTTAATTGCATCTAACAAGGGAATGTTAACCTGCACCTTCTGTAAAGTTTCTAAGATTTCTTTATGCACTCTTTCCTTTTTTATTTTCTCCAATCATCGAGGAAAGGGACACCAAACTACTATTAGCTTGATAGTTTTTTTATTCTCTTTACCTTTTACTAATTCAGTTTCTTTGATTTCCAATTCCTTTTCCTCATCAGGTTTTGACTTCTTAACAAACTTCTAGTAGTGTTTGGCCACTCCTTAAAGTAACAACATTCACATTTTCTCTTTGGTTAACCTAAACTTGGGATGGAAGCTTCCCTTTAGACTCTATTTTGCTTAATGACATAGAAATTTGGGACACCTAATTTTCTAGATTTTTAAATTTGGTTTCCATGACCTTTTGAAATTATTGCATGTCAGTCACTAGAGTTTTAACCATATCTTTCAAAGACATACCTCATGATTTTTATTGATTGGATCGCTGCTGGAAATTTAATTATCGATTCTCGTATTGTAAATTTAGATGACCGTGCTAGCCTGGGTTATACATTTTTTAGAATGGATCATATTTCCTTTGAGGTGGTCCAGGAAATCCTCTTATAGCATTAGCCTATTCTTCCTCTTCATCTTCTTGAATTGAAGGGTCGATATGATGTCAATTTGTGTGCATATCCCACATACCCTTGCTGGTTTGAAATTTTCAGATAAATCCTTCATTACAGAAGTAAGCTATGAGATTTATGACTTTGAAGTACTTACCTCGTGTACTTTTTCTCAATGCTAAATATTAGGCGTTGGCTACCATTATAGTTATCAGATCACAAGTTCCTGTGGCATTTCGTTCACAATAACACCACCACTTGTCGTGTCTATCATTTTTTATTCGATTGGTAGCAGTCCTTTATAGAAATATTGGATAAAATTCTGCTCGGTAATCTTATGTCAAGGATATGAGGCACAAAGTCTCTTGAAATATTCCTAGTACTCATGAAGGTTCTCCATGTCTTTTTGCTTGATTGTGCAAATATCTCTTTTGATTTGAGTTGCCATCTTTGCAAGGAAGAACTTATCTAGAAATTACCATGCTATCTCATTCTAAGTGGTGAAGGTCCCTGATGGCAAGTAATACAACCAGTCCTTTGTTGCATCTATAAGAGAAAAAGGAAAAACTCTTAGCTTAATCTGTTCCAAAATTTACAACTTGCAGTTTCATGCCATTAAAGACTAAATAAAATTCCTTTAAATGCTTGTAAAGATCTTCATTTTCTAAGTCTCTAAAAGTGGGTAATAATTGTATAAGTCCAGATTTTAGTTCTAAAGGAACTGTCAAGTCCTCGTAGGTGATACACAATAGGGTCTAGTCTATTGGTATGACAACCATTTATCATAGAGTTTACTAATTAATAGCCATGATGACTTTGTTAATGCTTTCATTATCTCTGTTGTCCTCACTAACTGTTTCTTCATAGGTGCTCGAACTCTCCAATACATAGGCTAGTTTTCTAATCTTTCCCTCTTTCCTTAACCTTTTTGTAGTCTTCTCAATTTCAACATCAAGCTTAAGTTACCTGTGAAAGATCGAGTCATAATACAAAGAATCAAAGAACCTTAGTTACCATCTCTGATAATGGTGCTAAAATTTGATTTATTTTAATACTTAAAATTATGGATTTATTTTTAGACTAACATGTATATTTTGATTTCATAGATCCTTTCCTCTTTTATATTTATTTTTCATAGGTATAAAATTTTTGCTTCTTTCATAAACTCTACCATTCAAAAATCTCATCTCTTTTTCCCTGTTAATTTCTATCTTTCTTTGAAAAATCCTAACATCCCCAAATTGATTTTTCTCTATCGATCTCAAATGGCTAAAAAGAAAAATATTAAGCCTTCATCGTCACCACTTTGAGAAAAAAAAGAAAAAAATAGAAGAATCAACTATGACTTTATCTTTTCAAAAGATCATCTCATCTAAAATTCTTAATTGGATTGATTTTTTTGACAGGTTTGGAGCATCAAAAGTCTGTTTAAGACTCAAAAATGGGATCCCTTATTTCACTTCAATGAGCCCATATATGAAAATCTTGTGAGAGTTTTATAGGTCT
>CANYBF011073070.1:0-10998 GCA_948192965.1 Dalechampia spathulata
GAATTTGGTGTTAGGCATAACTAAATGAATTTCTACTTTGATATGTAAAGTTTATGTTAAACCCTAATGAATTAGTTAGTTTAGTTAATGATTGTAGTGTGTACATGATGTTTAAGGTGTTTAGAGGGTTTGTTATGCTTAATGTTTTATGGAGGAGTGATTACGTTTGATGATAGTTTGAATTCAAGGTTGTTGTTACCTTGGATACATTTATGGCTTCATTGGTTTTGGGGGAAAATTGTGTAACCCTTTTAGTTCATTTGAAAACATGATAGAATAATGTGTTTATATGTTAAAATAGGATTTAGTTGCATGTGAAAGTGAGTTATGGTATGGAAATGTTGAATTAGTTGTTAAGGAAAACAAAACATGCTCCTTATGTAGATTGTATTAGATTGGATGTATGATTTAATTTTAAATTATGGTTTGGTTTTTAAATGATGTTTGATTGGTGTTTTTAGCAAGTTTTGGAAGTGATTTTAAGGTGTTTTGGTCATGGTATTGGGTTAGGATGCTTGGGGAACCATTTGGAGGTGTTTTGGGTGCTAAAAAATAGTGAAAAAGAGGTGTTTTTGGTGGTGGACGAGTTCTACACGACTCGTGGATGAGCTACACGACTCGTGTAACATGCGGGCATCTTAAAACATATTTATTTTGCAAGGGCCAAGTGTTACACGACTCATGTAAGCTATACACAACTCATGGACACTCTTAAGGCTTGTTTTTAAGTGGTTTTTGATGGGGAAACTTGATGTATGATCCATGAAACTTATACATGACTTTGGCAAGCTAAAAATTGAATGAAATGTATTATTAAGTGTGGTTTTACATGTTAAACATTTGAATAAGGATGTATATGAGTTATAATAATGAAATTATATGGTAAATTGATTAAGATGAATGTTGTAAATGGAATTATGCTTATATGCTTATTGTTATTCAAAGTTTATTAATGGTTACTTATCATGAATGAATATGGATTCTTTAAAATGATAAGTCAAGTACAAAACATGAATGACCTTACTAAATGGATATAATATGAAAATGATACAGGTTTAACAAATGAGATACAGTGATAGCAGGTTTGTACGTTTCACTTCTTGACCCATTAAAGGTCTTGAAATGATGTTTTCACATTTAATTGCTTATGATAACAAAGTAATGAGTTATATTATGAATGGTATTATGTGATCATTATTGCATATAAGCATTAATGCATCATTTATGCATCATATCATGAAACATCCATACATAAAGACATTCATGACATATAATGCAGAAGGTATAAGGGGAAAAAGAAATAGACATACAGAGAAATGATTAATGAAAACGTATTGGGTCATACAGTTATTATCAATTCCCTTGATGGAATCATACAATATAGGTTCTTATTATGAACCATAGAGAAATGTTATGTTCCTAAGGGAACCAGAGAATGATATAGTACCGGTACATAAAGAAATGAACCCAGTACAAGATTGTATACAATTATACAGAAAAGAGATAAAGTGATACAAGAAAATCAGAGGGAGAATGCAAAGCATGAATGCATTCTCACAGACATACATTGTCATTCATTGATCATGATAGTATAGAGAATGGAATGATATATGCACTACAAATTGTGTTTATGCAGAGATATGTACAGAGTGACAATGGAAAAGTGACAATGTATTCCTCTATGGAAAGTGTTTCCATTGTTGCATGTTATGATACAGTGATGTTGTTAAATGTTGGATTGTTATGATTTGACCTTAATATGATATTTATGATATGGATTTATGTCTTTTACTCATTTATGGCACCACTGAGTTATATACTCAGCATTTGTCATTTGATAAACGCAGGACCAGGACTTTCAAGTGAGAATTTAGGTTGATCGATCTACAGTCAGAGGGGGTTGTGATTCTGAAGAATCTCCATCTTGAAGCAGTTTAGACCAATGTAACATACTCCATCATGTGTTTGTATATATACGCAATTTATTAAATTAACCTTAATGGCAGTAACATTTGTGTAATATACTTTTATAGTGTGTAATATCAATACTAAGATATCATGTTTAATATCATATTTAGAGCACATATAATAAAAGATGGTTTGATGATGTAATGAGAATGCAACTTACGTATTGGTTTCACCATGTCTGGTTTTGTAATTATTTTTTAAAAAAAGTTATAGATCCTTTGTAGAATATTTAATGATTTTCTTACTTAGGGAATTATTAACTATTCTACGGGAGCGTGTTACATCGGGATAAGGTGTGACAATAATGTGGAGGTATACGGAAGAGAAGGTTATAGAGTTGAACATAGTTTGTTATTGGTATGTATTAGGTCACATAGTTGGATTTCCTCGGGAAATTATAAAGTTGGATTCCTATCTGGAATCATAGAGTTATACGCATATACAAACGATATGTTCCCACGAGAACCAGAGGTACTGGTACATTGGACCCAGTATGGGATTATACATAATCACAGAGGTAGAGAGATTGATACAGGAAAATCAAAGGGAGAGTGCAATACATCATTGCATTCTTAATGGCATATTCCATCATATGTGTTATATTTTAATAGATGGGATTTAGGTTCAAAATGTTATAAATGGATCTTTTATAAGTACGTTTAATTAAGGATGTATGATGATTATATGACTGAGATCAAAGGTAAGGAACGTTATAGGATATAGGACTTAATGAATTCTGAATTGATCTGTTTTCTGCTGGAATGGTTATTCAATGTTATTACTTGCTCATTTTGTTGCTTGTGATCATTTCTTTTACTAGCACCACTTAGATTTTTCTTAGCATTTGTCATTTGATGAACGCAAATATTAGTGTCATGGGAGAGCATGGGGTTAGTGTTGTCAGCAGTTGGTTTAGAGGTTTAGTTAGACATAGTGGTAGAGAACCTACACTTTCATGACAGGCTCTTAAGACCTCGAGATTTATGCAACTTCCCTTTTTTTATTATTATGTTGACAATAAAACAATTGTGATATATAATGTGTATAATTATAATGATACCACTGAAGGTTTTTATGATCGAATATTGTAAATTGGTATGGTTTGCTTATTGTTATATATGTTAAGCACATTTTGTTTATGACACAGATTGAATGTTTGTAATACGTTATACCTAGTAATTTATGCAAAGGAAATTAGTAAATCAATAAAATATAAAAGTTTGTCAAACTTTGAAAAATAACACAAAGTAATTTCTGTGCTAAGAAAAAAATAAAATAATAAAAGGAAGAGGAAGAAACTATTGTATACCCAAAATACAAAAGGTTTTATACATTTTTTTTCCATAAATTACTAGGTATTTATAGAACATGTGGGTTAAAGGGGAAAATGCATTTGTCAATCGTTAATGAAAAGGTATTTTTATTGTCATAACTATACCATCTTCTGTAGAAATCTAATATGTTAGTTAAGTGAACACACTAATGTTTAATATGTGGGGAGGAAGCTGCCACTCTTACAAAGTAGGTACATCTCATAGGTTCATTTGATTAGGAAATGACACATGTTTTTCTCAATGCAGTTGTATAAGATTATTATGCACATTATAGTGAGCTTAATATTTGAACATGTTTCAAGACTTTATTAAACACATAAATCTAAACCTAGAAAGGAGATTAGATCCAAACATTTCATACAACAATTTTAAAATAGTGATAATGTATAATAGGGAATTAATTCATGTAAATAATACATATAGTTAAAGATAATGAATTGCCTAAAGAAGAAAATTGTATCTGTCAATTTGTAAAACTGCATCTCAAAGTATGCTCGTATATGTTCAACTTCACAGTAAATAAAATAGTTGTTGCATGCATTTTTCTTAAATAAAAAATTGTTTCCATAAAACTAAAATGTAAATATTTTTGGCATTGCAACAAAAGTTTAAGCACAAAGTGTACAAATTTACAAATTTAGCAGCGCTTGGAATTAGCAATACTTGTATCAGCAGAGGCTTAGGTCTTTCGTTTCGCTATCTGATTTCTTCTTTATGTTTTCTCTACTTTGATAAGTAAATGAAAGAACATAGGAGATTTCTCTGCTTTCTCTGTTTTTTGTTTTCTTCGTTTCCGCCATCTAATTTCCTCTTGCGTTTGCATTATGAAACATGAAGAAAAAAAAGTAATGGAAGAAAAGCAAAGAGACAATTGTGTTAAAAATTAGATCTAGGGCTTCATTCTCACAATTTCGCTCAAGAAGGAGACTCCGTCCATCCCAACTTGGCAGGCGGCACACTGCTTTTTTTATCGTAAAATCTTCATTACATGTTTATTTAATCATTTTAAAAATTAATTTTTAAATAAAATATTTAAATTTTTTGAAAAAAATATATGTGCAATTTACCAATTTAAATTGGAAAGAATACAAACCAATCAAATAGATCCTTAAAAGAAAGACTCACAAAAAAGGCGAACATGCGAGTCAGAATTCCAGATCTTCCGAACATAGCTGCCGCATCATGTGTGGGATTAGAAGAAACAACTCTTCTTTGGAATGATTCAAGCTGCAAAAACATTAATGGAACCATCACACATAGCTAAACCGTTTTCTTCGTTGAATTCAAATTTCTTATTATCTTCCCATCAACCTATAATAGATCATTGTTGCTCTAATAAATTTCTAAACACTACACCTGCCACAGAGTTAGACGTCAACTCATGGATATATACATATATATAAGTTACATAACAGTAGCATTTTCAATATTGTTCACAACACCGAAGAATTTGTTCCCTTCAACAAATAGGGTTTGCATCTATGTACAAACGATGCACCTTTCTTTCTACTTTCTGTACTTTTGCGCTCTGGTAATTTACATATATGAAGCTAAGACTTAGGCATCTTCACCATCGCTCATACTGGATTGGGTATCGATAAAGATTCCAGCGGACAGGTCCATCTCATCAACAATCCTCCCTCTGACAACACAAGCAACACTTGTATATATGCCATGGTAAGAGAATGGAAAGGGTATATTGAAATATCACAAAACTAAGAAATGTACCTTTCAAGAACATACTTTCCTTCTTTATACTTTTGGCCTTTTTCGTGCGCTGCCTCCTGCATATGAATAAGGGGATATGTTTAGTTCACAGATGGTATGCAAATGCTCATTTAACCCGACATATTTGTTCCATTTACATCAACATGATATGTGCACGTTTTTGTGGGAAAGTGAGCCAGCAAGAGCAAGTCAGAGAGAGTACATATTTCCAGCCAACAATTTGTCCACAGCAGCAGCAGAACGTATCAGCCACTGTATGCAATCCTGAAAGCATCATTCTCTCTTCTAAGGCTCCAATTATGATGTTCACCCTGAAATCATTTGCTCCATTTTGTTCAGCTTTTTATGCACTGAGAGTGCACGAAAATCCAATTCATTGAGGCAAGAACAAACCCCTAGCATCAGATGTTAATATAATATCTTATAAAGCTGGACATGTAGATGTCTATGTGAACATGGACACATCGTTCTTTATGTGTAAATAAGCCAAGAACCATTATCATATCACAAGTAAATGCGCTACAAAGTACTCCTTGTGTCTAGGTGACTCCTCCATTATGTGTCCATAGTTTTCTAGCATGATAAAAATTTTAACTTCTCAAAGACTACTATAGCATGATAAAAAATGTCAAAGCAGTGATCTCTTGTTAGACAACGAAAATTGATACTGAAAAGTCACAAAATTTATAAATTTCACAACATTACATACACTGAAGATAGTTGACATGATGAGAGAATGAAAAGAGAAGCTTCAGTAGAAAGATGTGAAGGTTCAGTGGAACGCAGACATTTTTATGTGGAATGCTTCATAGTCTTTAGTTCCGTAATGCCATTAGGTCTTAAAATTCTCTCAATGCTTGGCATTATGGCATCTCTAGATTCATGAATCAAACAAAGATTTAACAGACGGAAAAATAGCAGAAACCCAATAACTACTCACTATTAGTTATGCCTGCGAAAATCATCTATCATATTGAATATTTCTTCTCTAATCTATAATTCATTATTTATGCAGGATATAGTATCAGCCAAGTCACAAAAGTTCACTATTGATCTGATGGACTTTCAAACACTCAAAACAGACTAAACCAACAAATAGAAATAAAAGTAGTCAGCAAAGATAAATTCAGACTTCTACAATTATGTGGTCAATACCTCTTACATAGATAGCTAGAAGACATATTTTACCTTTAACAAAACTTAAAAACACTTGTACTCACTAGCTATTGAGGTTCTTGTCAATAATTGAAGAATAACAACTGCATTATTTCAAAGGTATATTACTGATTTAACGATAAAACATCTTTCAAATTTTAGAATAAAAAAGTGTTATCTATATGATGCCGCTATCTATGATGCTTTCGCTGATCAGGGGGCCTGGTAGAACATTGACAGCACCAGTTATAATAATTAAAGGGAGGAAGAGAAGGGGTCATTGAGTTGGGCTAGTCAGATGTGCTCGCAACCTGCAAGCTGAAATTCCAAGGACAAAAGTGATCCAAAATAATCTAACAATCTTACATCTTCTCAAACATATAAAATAAATTCATCGTGTAGAGGAATGAAATTCATATAGCTGATTCTAACCAACTTGAAATTAAGGCTAATATGAGTTGAATCATGCTTTGGTTTATGATCCATTATAATGCGCGTGTGCACTGGCTGATGGAGGACTTCAAATTCTCAACAACGTGGAGTTTAGCATCCAAAAACTAGAAAAATATTGACGTATGAACATAACCTCGATTAAAGGTTATGAGGTAAATTGGGGGCAATGGAGCAATTGCCCATCCTCGCTTAAAATTTTCACAAATTCTTTTAGGTCTTTGAAATTTATTTCATGAAAAATATAGTTCTTGCCCCCATTGAAAGCGAATATTAAATGAATCATATTCTGCCCAGTATTTTAATGCTATGAGCTCTTTCTTACTAATTTTCTGTGCTATAATAGATGATGGACAAACTTCAACCAAACAAAAGCAGTACCAGAAATATTCTGTGGATTACACCTTACTTCAGCGATAGTTAAGAGAAAGGCTTGACAATTAAACCGTATGATCAACAAAACCTGAGGATCAATTAATTAACCCAGAAAACAATCATAAAGAACTTACACATTATTAAAAAGATAGGCCTTCCCTCTTCGGCAATGGAAAGACTGTTCAGAAGAAAAAGAAAATCATGAGACAAATCAGCTATTTACAACTCAAAAATGCCATTTCTTTAACCCGATTAAGTATTATTTAAAAAATGATGAAGTTCTCCAGTTCCTGCAAAGGTTAAGTACTTATTGTAATATTGCTATATCTCTGATCAAAGCTGCAAAAGACTTACATAGCAGACAAACCTGCAGCATATGAATTATAAAAATGTCTTAATAGTATCACGAGAGAAAACGGTGAGAAGAATTAAAAGGTGATTACCCTGGAAACAAGATCAACAGGAAGGGCTAAGTGGGTACTGCAAAACTTGCATCTGTAAGACCTGCCTTCCAATTCTACCACAAATATTCTGCCCATTTCCTCTGCTTCTTCGATAAAGTTGATCAATATCTGCTCTGCCGCTGCAATTCGTAAAGTTCGCTTTTTTATTTCTTTCTTTTATCTTCTCTTTTCTCTTTTTAATCAATTCAATAAGAGAACAAGAGTGGCTGGATTATGGATTAGAAGAGTGATAGAGTGACACATGTTTTCAGCTTTCGACAGTAGTTACAATTTACGATAATGTCAGAATTCGATTGCCAAAAACAGTTACACATGTTTAAGATAGGATTTTGGCATTACTCGTGAAAAAATATTAATTTTATATTTTGTAAGATAGTAATTGGATGCAAGTAATTATTAGATATAAGTAAAAGTATAATATAATATAATGTAATTGTTTGTTATAATATTTAAATAATAAATTATATTATTTTCAATTATATAAAATTTTATTAAATTTATTTATTTTTTGTTAAGAATCATTGCTATTAGATTGTACATTCTTAGGTCTCAAAAGGTGCTATTAGATTGTACATTCTAATTCCAATGTTTTAAAACTTCAACTCAATTTTGATATTTCTTTGGATATGATGCTTATGCATTTATTCACATGCTCGCACTTTCATGTTTTTTTTTTCATCTTCAATTTTAATATTATATAATTTAATTATATAATTATGTTAATAATTATTTACTTATTAATAAAATTATTATAATATAATTATGACGAGGAATGTATGTTTGTATTAAAATATATATTTGATTTAAGTATATTTAATCATGTAAATATCAATTAATATAATTTATTAAATTTTTGATTATAAAATAATATAATAAGTTATACATTTAATAAAAAAATTTTATCTACTTATAATATATAAAAGGTTTTGTAATGATATTAGGGCTATAGGTTTGTCAACATTACATGCTATTTATCATTACATACTATAGTTTTTTTAGGTTTTTTCTTTAGACAATCACATAATTAGATTTAGGGTTTATTCTATTCTAATCTCTTTTGATCTTTCCTATTATAGTTTCTTTTCAAGAAGTTAAGTAAGAATTAAAGTTGAAGGAGAATTAGAGAAGAAGTTGAAAGGAAGAAAATCCTGAAGAGATTTTAAAGATTAAAGATTTCTATTTCATTTTTTAGCATAAATTGAAATTTATGGTTGTTTTGCTTAATAACATTATGTTACTTAATAACTCATTTCCTTTGACTATGCTTTAGTACCTTTTGGGCATAAGGTTGAAGTTTGTATCATGAACAAAATGTTGTCTTCCATTTTAGCAATCTAATTCTTATTTTCCATGTTCTTATGTTGAGATTATTGATTATGATGTCTTGCTTATTAAAAAAGGGTCCTTTAAATAGTATGAACACTAATTGGTTGGTTCACTCCTTTGAAAAAAGAGTTAATTTAACTAAATGAACACAAGAACATCATTAGGTAACTGCCTAGACATAGAAGTTAATTGTCACATCTTTCAGCTACGTAACATGCTCCCGTAAAATGACTATTAACTTCCTAACCAAAGAAGTCAATAGTTATCCGACAAAGGATTTCATACATATCGTAAAAACAAAATTTTTTTATATACATAAATTACTAACATGCAACTCATATTTATTCAAATCATTTATTGTCTCAGTTTATAACATCATAATTATATCATCAAAGTTATAATATACACACATTAATATTTTACATTTCTCTAATTTTGCCAAACTTACTTACGTGACTGCCAGAGTACTTTATTTAAGTAGTTGCACGATAATTTATAATGATAGAAGTCTGAAGGAATACTTAAACCATTTACCAACAAAATGTTGATATGTCTAGTTGCTTTATTGAAGTTCCGATTCCGCAATTTTGCTAAGTCCTGTGTTTATCAATTGACAAATGCTGAGAATAAACTTAGTGGTGCTAGTTATAGCATGTAAAACTTAAAGCATTTAGATTTCAAGAAATGTTGATACCAAGAAATTATTATGTCAAATATTTCAAACAACATGTACATTTCATTTTATAACATATGATGAAAATTTCCAACCATAATAAATATTCAAGTGTTGTCAATTTATCATTTAATCATGTCATGAATTCACATCATATTATGTTGTAAGTCATGAATTATGAACAATGCATAATTATGAGAATGCATTTATGCTATGCATTCTCCCTCTTATTCCTTGTTCATCATGTTATTTACATGCACATTTACTAGATCTTTCATTTTACCATAACTTGATTCTAAACATATGAGCTTATTTAACTTCAATCTATTTTTTTCTTATATCATGATAATTTATTATTTTATTCCTGTAGGAATTTATAACATTGTGCCCAGTATAATCATTTAGCCCTTTTTCTCATATCACATCATATTTCTTTTTCTCCTTATTTTGCCATGTCATGTTTATGTTGAATGTTTTATATTCATGTTTTATATATATGATGCATAATTAACTTGTTATAATGCTATTGCATTACCAAATCTTTGCCTCTTTGATCATTTAATGCTCAAGGACTTCACACATTCTAGCATAAACCTGGTATATCCTTCCCTTTGTTAATGGCCTTGGGTGAATCGTGAATAATTTCCATTGATTTACCTATTTCACAATCAATATTAATCTTTTATTAGTAAGTAATTTCATTTTTTTATCATTTTTATATTTCTAACTATAGAGTAAAACAATATCATTCTTAATATTCATCTTAATACTACCTAATTTAATTTTTAAGTCATTTTATTTTATTTTATTTTATTTATTCCTCTATTTCTCATATCAATTATTTATATTATTTTAACTTAAATTAAATTCTCAACTTTTACCTTACCTTTTAATTTTATAAAATAACTTTATTTTAAAAAAAATCTTAAAACTGCTTTCTTATTATATAAATAAACCATTTCATAATATAACTTGCATCCTATTAGGCCACTATTATAATTATCTATAGTTGACTCTATAATTATTTCCATAAATTCAATTTTAACATTTTTATTATTATATCTACTAATAATTAAATTAATACCATAGAAAACTATATTGTTCTTAATAACATATAACTCTGTGCAACTTTATTTGATCCAAATAATCATAGCCTAAAACAAAACTATTTTAATTTATTAAAATGAAAGCCTTACTAAAATCCCATTGTAACATTTATTTATTTATTTATTTTAAACTCAATAGTAACAATTTATGTGTTTACAACCTTAGATTATTTTAATTTCATATCTTATTTGCTTAAATAATTATATCATCACAATTAATATTAACCAGGTGTAAGAGTAGCGCGTCCCTGACACGGGAGTGCTGCACGCTGTTCGACGTGAAATGCCGTGGTGCTTGCTCTCAATGGTGCATTTCCATAGTTGATTGGTCTTTAACCTAGAAAGATCGCGTCGAGTTAAAAAATGGAGTCGCCACCTAGTTTGTTTTGTCAATTCAATTGAATGACTAGAAAACTAGG
>CANYBF011073619.1:0-10528 GCA_948192965.1 Dalechampia spathulata
TATCGTGAAAATTAATTTTGAGGCCAAAATTAATTATGTAAAAATTAATTTATGACTTTTCCAGAATACTTGAGCTACTGTGAAACTCAAATACCACTGGATACATCAAAATACGGCCTGAAATATGATTTTTCTGGAAAAATGTGAACTATGCGCACTGCACATCAGGCTATGTGCACCACACATGGAGGAGGTGTGGCATACATATCATGACATGTGGCACACATAGCCTCTGGATTTGCAAGAAAATTCAATCTGTCAGTACAGAAATGATCTACAGACAAAAATACGCAAGTTTAATGAAGATAGTACCTCATTTTGGACTCGTTTTGGCCTCTGGTTTGATGAACCAAACAATTAATTAAGAAATTAATTAAAATAATAGATTTTAAGGCTAAAACCAAGTAGATCTGGATGATTTATGATAGATCCAGAACCCCAAGTGCACGATCTAGCTACTGGAGTCATTGAAAAATTCAAAACCAAAGCGGTTCGGGAGCGGTTCGGGTTGAAATAAAGTTTTTTCTGTCAAAACCGGGATCTATGTGCGTTGCAAATAGATCTATGTGCGCCACACATGAGGGACATGTGGCACACATGGAGCCATGTGTGGCGCACATAGCTTTGAAAACCGAAAGAAAACCAAAATTCTTTTAGCAAAAACCCTAGATCTGACCCCGATCTAGGTAGATCGGACCCAAAACTGGATTTTTGCTCGAGGATTTGCATCCAAATCATGAAAAATAATTTTAAAAATTAAAATTATCATAGATCCAGTGAATATAAGGCAGATCCACAACATCTGAGGCATGGAAAAGCCTCAAATGTTGCTAGATTAGCCAGATCGGGTGAAAAATCGGTGAAAAATGGAGAGAAAATGTGATTTTCTTTAAAAACCGGGGCCTATATGTGCAGCATATAGACCCAAAAAATAAAGAAAAATGAAGGAAAAATGGAAAAAATCAAAAGATTTACCTGATTCCAGCGGCTTTTCCTTCTTGATCTTCCTTGTTTCCGAGTTTGAGGAGCCTAACTAGGGTTAATTAGTCTCTAAATCCCAAGAAATTAATTATTTAGGGGCCTTATTAATTTTAAAATGATTTTGGCAGAGGTTTGCCTGCTCTCAGAGCAAAATTTTCCGTCCCAAAAATGTTGCCCAAGCTCTATATTTATAGAGCAAATTTTTTGGTGGCAGTTTTGTAATTTTTGGGTCATATTTGTATACATGTGCACCACATATAGGGCTATATACGCCACACATGTGCTACATGTGGCGCACATAGGCCTATATGCGTGCGCATATAGCCTAGAAACCCTCACGTAAGGCCCACTGCGGTCGCTTTCGGGATGCACCGCAAAGTGTATAAGCGTTATTCGATGTGAGGAACAACTTTGTAGAAGAAAGTTTTTCCAAATTCGGTCTCGAAATGGCTCCCGGCCAAACGTCTTTACTATGCAACGTGCGTAGCCTATAGGGCTATGCGCTACGCACGTTGCGTTTTCTGCCTATGCGCTTCACCTCGTACGGGTGGAACGGGATGCGTGCCATATGTCCAGGAAAGTGCAAATGATATTTCAAGAAACTTTACAGTTATAAGTTTTCTCAAATTCGGCCCCGAACATCGAGTTTTGGCTAATGGGCCCAATTTGGGCCCATCAGGCCCATTAAGGCTAAAATGTGGCAAACGGGGTGTCGTGAGTCGTGCCTCATGTAGGCAATAGTGGAAATGTGTTCTACGCGTCAAGAACACTCGGATTGGTGAATTCAGGCGGTGGGCCCACCTGAGTACTATTCATAAGAATAATACCCTTGTGGGCCCCACAGCACAAAAAGGCCCGAAAAGTGGCAAATAGTGTGCCAAGTGTTCTACCTCAAGTGAGGCAGCAGATAGGGTGTGTTCTGTGCGTACAGAACGCCTTAAAGCGGATAATAGTGGAAAGTGGGCCCCACTAGCATTTAGCGGGCCCCACAGCGTGGTGGACCTACAAACGGGGCATTCGGGATGCCACGAGATGTGCTTTGCGTAAGGCAGCAGTGGAATGTACTCTGTAAGTACAGAATACACAGAATTGGTTAATTAGGGGAAGCGGGCCCCGATTGTATACTATTCATAGTGAATAGTAACCTAGGTCTAAAATGCAATATTTTGCATTCTGCGTATCCTACAGCATGTAGGTAAGTATGAAGTGTATTCTGTAAGTACAAAATGCATGGAATAGGAAATAGGAGCAGCGGGCTCCTGTTATTGCTAAGTGGGCCCCACCGCATAGCGGGCCCAGAAGATGGCATTTACGATGCCAAGCGCTGTTCCTTACGTAAGGCAGCTGGAAAATGTGTTCTGTAAGTACAGAATAGGTTATTGAGGATGCGGGCCCCACTTTTGTTTAGTGGGCCCCACCTATGTACTATTCATGATGAATAGTACCCAGGGCTAAAAATGCAATACTTTGCATTCCAAGTGTTTTATCCCCCGTATACGGCAGGGGAGGGTGTTTTGCATGCACAGAATACTCAGAATACGCGGTGGGTCCCGCCAGGCGCCATGGTGGGCCCCACCAGTCCTGAAATGTTCTGTGCATCAAAACACCCAGAGGAAGACACAAAGGCCTATACGCATAATAGAGATCAATACTGGGGACTAAATCCTAACCAAATCCATAAAGATCTTAAATTATATGATGGTGAAAAGTCAAGGTCAACACATATGCCATGTCACGCATCACTTCACATGCCACGCATTTGGTATATCATACATCTAACATGTCATGCATATGCCATGTATTCCACCATCGCACATATCATGCATATGATATGTCATATACACACCATGCATATGGTATGCCATTTATTATGCTATGTCATAACATATGACATGTCATGCATCACTTCAAATATCATGCATATGATATGCCATTCATCCCGCATACGCATTGCATACATTACACGCTTAACACTAAAATGAATCAAAAACATTCAAACGCATAACGTCATATGCTATTTGCCATAATACATGCTTACATATTAGGTTGCCATATCATACATATGATATGTCATACATGCTCACATGTCATGCTTATGCCATGTTACTTTTACCGCTATATCACATGTCATGCATATGCTATGCCATCTAAATGCCATATAGTTTATATGTCATTTTACATGCAACCTTGCAACACCAATTCATATGACGCGCTGTGTGTTTACAATTACACTCGCATGCTTGCCTGGTTAGGACAATTAATCCCAACTAAAATGGTAAAATCGATTTTGGAAACTCATAGAATAGATTTCCACCACCTGAACCCAATCTCTGAAGGGTTTAACTGGCACTCATGCTATGGGTCGGTTGGACCAATCCGGAACCATCCGGTGGTGACTCCCTTGTGACTCTTTCGAGTCTGTATCATTCCCTAAGGGAACCCCTTAGGAAGACTGTGCTTTCACTCCAAGTGCGGTCCCTGATCGGTGACTTTCACAAGCCTCGCTTTAGGCCCCGGCAGAAACCGACGCTCACACTATGCCAAAAATAAATGAATCATACCATTCACCAAGGAGGACTTAACAATACTCCTGATTATGTGACTCATCCTTTATAGGCAATAACAATTCAAACTATTATGCAATATGCAAGACTGAAATTATGAGCAAACCTTTGCTCTGATACCACTTTACATGTCACACCCCTCATAATGTAACATGCTCCTGTAAAATAGTTAACAGTTTCCATATAAGTGAAAATTATTAATTATTCTATAAGGAATGTGTGAAAATATTTTTCTTTAAAAAAATTTTAAAATACACATATACTTAATAAATATCAATGAAATTATTTTCTACCTTGGACTTATGTACATAGTTGCATAATTATATAACTTAGGAGTACTTAACATTTTGAAACTTTGACTTATAAATAGTCCTGTTGATTTGATGCATATGGATCTGTATGCTTCTTTATAAACTTTAAACCTATGTTTATCAAATGACAAACATTGAGTATTTCACTCAGTGGTGCTATATAAGAAATTCATAATAACAATATCATAAGCATACATTAGGATTCAAATATCTTATAATCTATAAATGTATCATGTATTAAATTCTATATAAGACATGTTGGAGAACATCTTATGTTGATGCTTACTCAAATACTTGCTATACCATTATATAAAAATACAAATTATCTTAATTATGAGTATTCTTTATAAAAATCACCATAATATAGCATTAAAATGCCCCCTTAACTTAATAATCTTGAAAACTATCTATAAACACTTAATAATAATTCAAATATCATAGAACAATATTTTGCAAACCAAATATATCACCTACCTTTCATTGATGTCTGTAGAAATTACTTATTTCATAGTATGTAAGTCATCAATGTCAATTCTATTAATTAAATAATATAATAATCATGACTATTCATAATTATAACCATAATTAGCATAATTATCTGTAACAAGATCATACTACATGTATTATAACATTAAATGAAATCATAGTAATACTTCTATATCACATTTAGCAATCATATTGACCTTTTATCAAATATCATTAAGAACATTAACTAAGTGTTTCTATATAATGTCATATTACATTCATAATGGTCTGTTATCATGGAAAAATAATAATTAACAACTATATCGTTTAAGATCAATAATAACCATTCTCTATGCAAATCATAGCATAATTTCATCTTTATAATGAATGGTTCACTATATGCACTATATTATGCCTTTCCTTTCACTTTGCCTTTAATTTTTCAACATAACATAGAATGTCATGGAAATATGAATATAAATGTTATGGAAACATGAATATAAATACTATAAACAATCATCTGTAACTTCCTCTATGTATATTACTGTATATAAACCATCACGTCTCTGTAAACATCGATATATGTACACTTGTAGTGCACTTGTAATAACATTATCTTTCATTTCATTATAATTAAGGAATAATGCATGACTGTGTTTATGTAATCATGCTATGCATTCTCCTTTTGATTTTCTTGTCACATTTCCATTCATTTCTGTATGATTGTGCACAATCTCGTACTAGGTCCTATATGTATCAGTACTCATCTCTCATAAGAGGGCATTATAACGATATGGTTAAGTGAACCAATTTTTCTTTCCATATAGGAACAAAACTATATAATTCCATAGAAGGAATCTATCATCTCTATGATCCAGTACACTTTCATAATATATAGCTCTGTATCATTTCTGTATCATTTCTCTATTTTCCACCATATATCCTCTGTATGACATGTCATGAATATGTATATAAATGATTCATGATGTGATGCATATGCATTATGCTTAATGCCAAGATGAATATGGAAATTAATAAGGTATAACATCATTCTTTCATTATAAATCGTTATTCACAATCCATATCAATTGATATTTCATGAATAAAAAAATAGATATCATATATCATCTTTGTACTTTTGACAATTCACCTGCCGAACTCATTTAATAGATTAGAATATCATAAAATATAACCTATATACTCTGGCATTTATTTTCAATATAATAACTACTATTCAAAAGCATCACATATGCATCATCATGGAATAATATCCTTTATGCCATAAATTTTCAATAATGCATAAAACATCATTATAAGAAAATATTCGTAATTCGTTTCCTATGTAGACTCATCATAAGTTATTCTAAGTATAGTAAATAAATAAATAAATAAATATAGTGTACTTATGTATACCTGTGCACTATTGATCGAGTTATCGATCATGGAAATCTTAAACATCATAAACCTATTTAGATGATTAGTAATCACTATTCCTTACATTGATTCTATGATAAATTTCATTATTCACTTAATTAGTAAAGCTATTTACATTTTGTATAAAGTTTCTCACCATAAGGAATTCATACATATCCATTTCATGTAGTTATACTTCAACTTCTAGTCATGATAATCATCATCGAATCATACTTGAATAAGTCAAGAGTAATTACCCTTATTTATATCATTACACACCCATGCATTCAAGTATAGATGTATATCCAAGTCATACATGTAATTTGGCCATCCTTAATGTCCTCGTCATTTCACATTCATTAAGTATACTTAAATACCAATGAACTCCATTTGATAACATAATATAACATTAACATTATTCATGTCTTAACACCTCCAAATATTCAAGTACATGCACATATTTAATTCATATATAGGCATTCTAATATGTAAGTCATATATCTTAATCAATTCAATAAGTAAGGAACATTAATCAATCATGACTCAAACATAAGATATTAAGGTCAATATATATCTCTAAGTGTATATACATCTATATAATAATGAATAATCAGGTTTAGATATGAATAGCTTTAAGTTTGGAAGCTTGGAACATGCATTCATTAAGTTTCCAAACATACAAGGCATATTACTATTCATTTGGCAAGGTACATTATTCATTTGGTATGTTACACTATTCATTTGGTCATTTTCTTTCATGAAATCTTCATATTTTACTTCCCATTTTCATTCATATTATGGTTCTTATGGAGCAATATATAAACCATAATAAGTACTCATAAATAAATCATCATCTCATGCACATTTGGAAGTACAATTTCATGTAGACAAGTTATCAAAATATAGGCATTTAAAGTATGCAAAAATTTATTTATCAAACTTGATAATTTATGTTTACCATTTTGTACCTTTATGTATTTCATGGGGGCTTTCTATAACTTAATGACCTTGAACATAAGCAAACCTTATACCATTAGAAACTAGACTAAATAAGCTTTAATTTTAGCTATTGTTTGTAATTTTTGAAATTCATTTAGGCTATCAAATTATAAAAGGTCGTATACCAAAGTTTCCTACCTAATTCTTGCTTGAATGTGATAGTCTAAATATCATGACATTTTTATCCTCGCAAATGACTTTAGAAATTTATGAGTCTAGTACCATTTCAATCTAGATTCAAATATGTTTCCAATGGTATATTACATGTCTAAAAATACAAATAGTAATGCTCTTAAAATGTAATTACTATAAACTTCTAACTTTGCTTTTAAGGTTCGGTTTTAGCAAGCACATGCATACCTCTTATTTTAAGCATCCAAACTTCATCTTCACCATTCTAACATCACATTTCATCATAATTTTGCACAATTTAATGAATTATATACTTTGACTAAGTTATAGGCATCAAAATCAAAAAGATATAAATTTAGGTAGTAAGTATTTTCTTTAATAAAACTTCACATTTTCTACTTTTCATACATTTATTCATGATCTTTACCATAATTTATCACCACCAACATCTCATACATACTTTAAACAGTAACTATATCATCATTTACTAGCCACTCAAGTTAGGGTTTGCATGAAATGCATAAACAACATCAAACAAAAATTGGATGGAATAAACATCATATATCCGGTCATAACCAATAATTTTCATCCATAAATAACTAAAAATCTTTTTATTCAAATCAATTTCTAAACTTGGCCAAAATCTTCCTCTTGTTAAAAGAACGAGAAAACAAAGCAAAAAGGAAGCAAGAAAGAACTCATAACATAAAAATAAGCATGTATACACAAGAAAACCAAATTCTCCATAAATAAATTTACCTTAAAATTGTAGTTTTCTCTACTTAAAGAAAATTAAAAAAGGAAAAGAGGAGGAGAAGAGGAGTATTTCAAATTGGAGGAGGAATAAATATGCTACAATTACCCATATTTCCCTTTTCATTGATATTTATTTGATTTAATACAAAATTTAAAGAAGGATCCAATCATATGTTCATGCTTGTCAACATATGATAAGCTTGCTTATCAAACTTAAATTCTTCATCTTTTCATTAATTATTATTACATCATTTTTACATCATATTCATATAAGCATCATACATGTCATGTATTACATGAATGTACATACATACCATACATAAATTGATTTCTAATTTTCTTTTCATGAAATGATATTTATATCCTTAATTACTACTTAACTTATAATAAATTATAACTTCATTTAACCTTTTATTTACATATTTTAATATATACTTTCTCATATAATAACATGTCTAACATGCTAAAATATCACATATCACATATCACATATAAATTCCATCATTAAGCTTCATGAAAAGTATTCAACATAAGCATGCCAAATTTACATCCATAATGCATCTTATGCACATTTTCATTACTTTAACCATCTTCTCACTTTCTTTTCATTTCTTTCTCTATAAACTCCATGTCATATGGAATTACTTCACCTCAATATCATTTCATAGTATTTTCCTCATCTGAATCATTCATGAATCACTCCTTTTGCATTCTCATAGCATAAACATGTCATATATGTTTTTCTTATGCTTGCAACTTTTCTATATATATACTCTCTTTTCCTTTTCACCTTTTAGCTAAATAAATAATGTATGTATATACATAATAATTTACATTAGCACTTTAAGAACATTTAATTCACCAATAATCACCTTTGAGTCCATTTTCATTTTATTACCATCTAACATATATAAATCATATTCTTACGTTACCTTTATACTTACTTTCATAACTTTAAACATTTTCTATACTTCATGTATTTTCTTACCATGAAATACATGCATACATATATACTTTGACATTTAACGTAATTAATCAATGTTTGTACATCATTATACCATGATCATAAAATACATATACATGCATGAATTTAAGGTGCATACGAGGGTGTGACATTCATGAATGATTGGCTCTAGCATAAGTGGAAGTTTGTTAATGCATGCTCTAGATCATCATGTTTTATTTGCAATTGAATGTTTAATCAATAAAAGGCATTATTTATTATTTAAGTGCAGTATTTTTTTATACTTGTTTTACTTAGAGTGTTAAACTAAATAATGAAGTTCAAGGTATTGGAATAGTATAAGGGAAATTCGTAAAGAGTTTATGATATGAGATTATTATTATATGCAAATGTTTAATACCTAAATTGCCTTAATCCAACTATTAATAAGATTAGACATTATTAATGCAGGTAGATCAACATAAGTGTGTTAACCCTGACTTTTCACCCTTGTGCAATCTCGGATTTTTATCGATTCGACTCAGTATCGATCCACGAGGTCGACCCCAGAGTTGAACATGCTGTTGGACCTTCTTTGTGTGTTTTGGACATGTAAAACACTTTACATTCTGCATAAATGAGGCAAAATACATAAACAGAGCACACTAAGTACATAACATTATTTACCAAAAAAAAATCACTTGATAGGGCCCATATGCAGGGCCCACAGGGTAGGGCCTAGATAAATAGGGCACATGACCATGTCTTACAATGTTAAATAACACTTATTTGACATGTTAAACATATTGCATTTTACCCGTACAAGGCAGAATGTGCAAACAAAATGGATTTGGATTTAGTGCATAGCACTATGCATGCATTCTGCAAGAAAAAAAGACGTTAGGTGGGCCCTACCTTCTGGACCAAATCTAGAATACTTTTCATTGCAAAACATCTTAATATGTCAAATGACACTTATTTGACATACAACATGCATCCCATTTTACTCGTGCAAGGTAGCGTACATAGGGGCACAATGCTATATGCGTAGCATGTAACACTATATACTATGCATATAGCATAAAAAGACGTTTGGTCGGGAGCCTTCACGGGACCAAACTGAATGTGAGCCATATTACACAATACCTTAGGACACAAAATGATGCTTCTAGGGCATGGGGTGCACATCCCGATGCAACCATAGTGGGCCCCACGTGATGGGGCAAAATGCTATGTGCTATGTATGTAACACTACATGCTGCACACATAAGCTATGTGTAGCATACATAGCACTATGTGTGGTGCACATAGCCTAAAAATTTTCAAATCTGGACCAAAAATTACAATTTTGCCAAACCTTAATTTTGCTCTATAAATATTGAGCTTGGGGTCATCTGATAAGGGCTAAAAATTGCTTTAGAAGCAAGCCAAAACTTTGCCAAAATTCTCTTAAAATTAATTAAGTGCTTAATTAATTAATTGCTTAGGTTTAGAGACTAATTAACACTAGTTAGGTTCCCTAAGCACGTTTGGAATAAAGACTTTGAAGAAAAACCTATTGCTACAAGGTAAATCTTCATCTTCCTTCCATTTCCCTTAAGATTTTGGTAAAATCTATCTATTGTTGGCTTGACTTTGTGTTGATTGGCTTCAATCATGTTGGGTTTTGATTTCTAAAGTTGTTTTATTATCAAAACTATGCAAATCTAGCTTCAATCTGCCTAGATTCGAGCTAGATTTTACATTTTTACAAAAATCCTTCATTCTGCTACTATTTTCAAGGTATATGTGTGAGAGTAGGGCACCCCGGACGTGGGAGCCCAGCACGCTGTTCGGCGTGAGATGCCATGGTGCTTGCTCTCAATGGCGTTTCCCATTTTAATTTATGAAAACAATGTGTTTTATGATGTGGAGTCGCCACCTAGTTTGTTTTGTCAATTCAATTGAATGACTAAAAGAAAACT
>CANYBF011073803.1:0-12479 GCA_948192965.1 Dalechampia spathulata
GACAAAAAGACCTAAATGCAACCCTAATTTGAACCCTGAACTGCACCGGGATGAACCAAGATGCCCGTGAGGGCAAAACGACGAGGAGATAGGCTCGATTCATCCCAATCAATCCGATCGATCCAAAATTAGGGTGCGACAATACGTGTCTTTTAGTGGTTCATGTTTATGCCTATCTTCTATAATAAAAGCTATGTATGTGGAAATCAAATCCTTTAAGATTTACATTTCCTCCTTAAATTCACCCAAAATTCCATACTATTCCAATTATACCATAATTATTTATTTTTATTTTTATTTTTATTTTGATATATATAATTTATTGAATTTACATGTAATCATCGTACTATTATAACGTTATTATTGTGGCTACAAGAGTTGTACTAAAATTGGCAGTATTATTGTCGATTTCAGTTCAACTGACACGTTGTCAGCTCGTAGAACGAGTTACTGAAATCGGCTATCAGTCTGTCAATTTTTATACATTAATCAAATTTTTTTACAACTTAAATCAACAACAGTACTGCTGATTTCACTTGCAAAAAAATGTAATAATTTTATATCAAAATTACCATATTATTTTGGGAAATATTTTTCAAATCACATTATTTTGGAAATTATTTCTAAAAACCACATTATTTTTATCTTTAGTTCATAAAATTTAAGATAGTATTTTGTGGAGCAATTTCCTAATTTGAATCAAAAATTATATAATTTTATCTATTTAATGGAAAAAAAATTTTCAATTTAATGTAATTCGTATTTGATTATCAATTATTTTAACGGTCATCTTAGGTGAGAGGAAATGATTTGGATATTAATATACTTGATGGTAAAATGTCACCTCCATACTTATTTCTGAAAAATATATACTATATAATAAATGATATATAAATATTATTAAAAAAATATATAATGATTGAAAAATGAATAATTTCTAATAATAATAATAATATTATTATTATTAAATGTATAATTATATTGCAATGATGAAAAAGTGATTAGATGTAATAATTAATAATAATTTATGAAATTAAAATTATAAATAATAATAATCTATATTATTATTTTATCCATTATAATGATTCAAGACATATTCAAAACCCGAGGGCAATGTAGGGGGAAGATAATTTCCCTCAGTAAAGCATATGTCGGTTAATGTTGATATGGTAAGAGAAGTGGTACAGGAATTGTATGGGCCTGGTCTGCGATAAATAGAACATCAAGGGTTTCATAAACCATATTCTGATTTTGTAGATAGAGAAAATCTTTATTCTAGGGGTTATAGGATTCCTGATTTCTCCTTATTTATAAGAGAAGATGGACAATCAACTATTGAACACATTATCAGATTTACTATTTAGTATGGTGAACTAATGAATTATGAAAATTTCAACTTTTTTAAGTTAGGTCTATTTCCTAACTCTTTGATAAGGGCAACTTGTACGTGGTTTTCAATGTTGCCTAGAAATTCAATAGTTTCCCATACAATTTTTTAAAATTGAGCCAGAAGTTTATATGATAGAGTTATTTAGGCTGACATAAAGGCCTGAAGAATCTACTGATTATTTTATTACAATGTTCAAAAAGCTAAGAAACTGATGTAAGATTTTTCTACCAAAAATAAAGTTTATGAAAATGGCTTAATGTAGGTTAAACATTAAGCTGAGAAAGTTCCAAAGAATGGAATTTCATGATTTCTATAAGATGGCAACCAAGGTGTCATAAAATGAGAAGTTGTTAAATGAGAAAAATCATAGAATAAAGGCAGCCATGGGGACCTATTGTCAAGAGGTCAACCAGGATGTGGCTATGGCTGATTTGATTTCCACTGGCTCATACATTTACTGATGTTAATAAAGCCAATAGAGGAGAAGAAAAAGTCTCAACCTCATAACAATCAGTATTCATTTGATGTGGGGAAAACTGAGGAGATTTTTGATTTCCTCCTTAAAGAGAAGTTTATTAAGTTACTAATTGATCACATCATTCCTAGCAAGGAGGAACTTAAGGGGAAGTTATATTATAAGTATCACCATTCCTAAACTTATTGAACTAATATGTGCTAGGGTTTTAGGAATATGATACAAGATCATATTAATAAAGGAATTATAAAATTCCCTGAGAGGTTAGAGGCAATGATGGTGGAGGAAGACCCATTTCCCCTAATGACAATAATGAATGCTAAAACGATAGATCTTAGAAAAGTGCTGAATAAAAAAGTTGCTAACATAAAAGAGAAGGTTTCCCTTAGAACTTTCCTCAGGCATGGATGGATGCCGAAGATTTTAGGTAAAAGAACTGAAGATAAGATTAAGTGATTAGAAGACCACCTGAGGGATCTCAAGTTGGAGGTTGAAAGAAAGAGGGTAGATATTGAGATTTACAAAAGAGGATAGAGCCAATGATTAGAAACTATAAGAGTTATAGAAGAATTAAGTTAATATTTCAAAGGAATTAACCCATGTTCATAATTCCCTCAGACCTAAGGGAGTGGTGGCAACTTCTTCGACATAAGAAGTTTCCCTAGCCTTTGACTCACATGCAAAAGAGGATACTGTAAAGGAAGAACCTAGTTGAGAAATACAAGGTTATGGGAATTCATAAAGAGGCAAAAGGCAAGGGGCAATAAGGGGAAGCCAAAGGGGAAATGATTGATGAACTTAGAGCAGAAGGGGAAAATCAAGGAAAGATGTCAAACCTAAAATGAAGTTTGGTATAAAGTTGACAGAGGATGATATAAAGTCCATTGGGAGCAATGAAAATGGAAGAGATGTTTTTGGTAGGTAACATTCTTGTTCCTTTTAGTTGTGCCACTTCCTTCTTGTTATTATCAGTGTATTGTCAAAAGTAAAATGAAAATGGAGTAGAAATAGAAAGGGAAGTAGAGGAAGATAGGTAAAATGAGAAAGTATACACATATAGGGTGATAAGAGCAAGCAAGATTTTTACTTTTAATGCAGTTAGTAGAGTCATTATCTAAGCTAGAGGTCTAGGGGAGCCCAAACAGGTTATACTAGAGAAACCATCAAAGAAGGTGATAAGGTACATTAAGCCATTATATATTTAGGCACATCTCAATGGTCGACCAATTTCTAGAATCATGGTTGATAATGGATCATCTATTAATATAATTCCTTCAAGGATGCTTCAAACCTTGGGGAAGTCTATTGAGGATCTCATTTCAACTGATGTATATGTGTCTATTTTCATAGGAGAGTTGACTAGGACACTTGGGGTTTTTCCTGTTGAGATAACAGTTGGAATAAAGACATCCTTGTCTACCTTCTTTGTAGTGGACTCATCTATTAGCTACAAGGAACTTCTTAAAAGGGATTGGATTCATGCCAATTGGTATGTGCCATCCTCACTTCATTAATTTCTCTTATTTTAGAAAGGAGAGGATGTAGAAGTAATTTGGGTAAACAATAAGCCTTTTGGTGCTCAAGTAGATGTAGTTAAAGTAGTATATTATGATATTGATTTAGGTCCTATCAAATTTATAGGGTAAAACAAAAGGGGAAATCCTAAGTCAGTAGTAGTAATAAGCACTAGTAGCAAGTTGTAGAAGGTTACAGTGATAAAAAATCAATAAAGATCGTGCTATATAAAAGGCTGATTCTGAGGGTGATTGTGGAGGAAATCCATGATTGATTATACTATTGAAGAAAGGGTAGTTATTGCTACTGCTATTTTGAAAGTAGCATTGCTGAACATAGAGGAAGAAGCTTTTGATGATGAGATAAGTGTCTGTGGTACTAAAGCCATCCTAGAAGAAGAGGCTCTTGAAGATGTAGACAAAGAACATTAGGAAGATTTTGAAGCAGAACCATCTAAGCTAGAGGAATTAAGAGCCGGGGTGCAAGATCCCCTTGAGGAAGTTAACCTTGGGACATTTGAGGAAATGAAAATAACTTATATGAGCAACAGCCTAAATCCATATTTAAAGGCAGGAATAATAAAGCTATTATATAAGTTTAAGGATTGCTTTGCATATGATTACAAAGATATGTCTAGTTTAAGCCATGATTTGGTAGAGCATCGCCTACTGATCAAAACTGGTTTCAAACCTGTCCATCAAGCACCAAGAAGAATGTCTAAGGAAATTGAAGTAAAGATCAAAGAAAAAATAGAACGGTTGTAAAAAATAGGGTTTATTAGGAAGGCTAAGTATGCGGAGTGGTTAGCCAATGTAGTTCCTGTTGTAAAAAAGAATGGCAAATTAAGAGTATATATAGATTTTTATGATTCGAATGATGCTACTCCTAAAGACATTTTAGTCATGCCAATTAATGACATGTTAATTGATTTTACTGCCAATCATGAAATATTAACTTTTTGGGATTGTTTTGCTTGTTATAACCAAGTGCCTATTATTGAGTCTGATATTTCAAAAACTGCCTTTAAATGTCCAGGGGCAGTAGGCACCTATGAGTGGCTACTGATGCCCTTTGGCCTTTAAAATATTGATGCTACTTACCAAAGGGTTATGAATTTAATTTTTCATAATTTAATTGGCAAGATGATAAAAGTGTATATTGATGACATAGTAGTCAAGTTAAAAATAGAGAAAGAATACAGGCCATTTAAAAAATGGATTTGAAAGATTGAGGAAATACCAGTTGATGCTAAATCTACTTAAGTGTGCCTTTGAGGTAAGAGCTGGGAACTTTTTAGGTTTTCTAGTACATCAAAGGGGAATTGAGGTTGATAAGAATAAAGCAAAGGTCATCATGAGAGCAGCTGCCCTAAGCAATAAGAAGGAACTGCAACAATTCTTATGGAAAGTCAATTACCTAAGTAGATTCATTTTAAACTTAGCACAAAAGAATTTTTTAACTTGTTAAAATTGAAGAAAGATGCCATCAAGCCACATTTGAGAGGATCAAAGAGTATTTGAGTAAGCCTCCTGTTTTAATGCCTCCTAGGGATGGCTATCTCTTAAAGCTTTACAATTCTATTATTTATAATTCTGTAAGGTGCCTGCTAGCATAAAATAACTCTGCAGGTCATGAGCGAACAATCTATTGTTTAAGTAGAGTGATGAATGATATAAAGACTAAGTACACGATGTTGACCCTGACTTTTCACTCATGCGCTGCAATTTTGGGTTTTCATCGATTTAGCTTAGTATAAGTCCCCGATATCGGCCCCAATCTGTATACATACCTTTAAGCTTCCCCTAAGTGTTTAGGACATATAGAGCATGTTATGTTTTGTTTATGGCAGGAGGAGTATATAACATGCATTTCATGATATGCACAGCATATAATGCTACATGTTGAACATGTCCTGAAAATATATGCATGGTAGGCAACCTTTGCCTGAGCAAATCTAATATGCTCCATATGACACCATACCTTAGGGTCCTAAATGATGCTTGTTTGACCAATGGCGCACATCCTAGTGTGCCTACATTAGGCGGTGTACATAGGTCAAAATTGGATCATGCTGGGCATCTACTGCTACATGTTGCATATATAGCCTTTTTCTGGGCTATATGTTGCGTATATAACACTATGCGCTGCACACATAGATTATAATTTTCTAGAATCCCATACTGCTAATATGATTTTCTTAATCCTATCACCTTTAAAAAGAAGTCTGAAATTCACAAAACCTGCCTAAACTCTACCAAATTTCACTCTCACTTAATTAAGCACTTAATTATGTAATTACTCTAGGATTAGAGACTAATTAATACTACTTAAATTCCTAATCATGTTTAGAATTAAGAGAACATAAGCCTAATCTATTGTGGTGAGTCGAATGCTTATTCCCTCCTTATTTTCTTCTTGATTTCATAATGGGTTTTTGATTTTTGGCTTTATTTTGATGATTGGCTTCAATCATGTATGATTTAAGGAATCTTATTGATTATTCATGCTTTAAATGATCTACCATGGTTGTTAACTATGCCAAGATTTAGGTTTTAATTCGAGTTTTTGCTTAAAAACATGTTTTTCTTTGAAATTACTTCATTACATGTTGTGCACATCATGATATGTGGGCCATACATAACCTATATGTGGCATACATCATGCTATGTATAGCATACATAGCTTCCTGTTTTGCTAGAAAATGCTATTTTTCATTTGGTTTTTACTTTTTTTTTATGATTCTTGAAGTTCTTAGTAGCATTACTGGCTTCACAGTAGCTCTAATGATCTGAGTTCATCATACATCGATCATATTTCATTAATTTTGACTTTTAAATTACATTTCTCAAGTTAAATGCCTATTTAATTTATTTAATTTGATGATTAATGACATGATCAGCTTTGATTGGTTGAGTTTGCTATCTCTAATTAACATTTATATGATGTTAGTGACTCCTAATTCATTGTGCCATGATCAATTATTCATTATTTTGCCATTAAATCATTCAATTACTCAATTAATGCTATTTTAATTATGTTTAATGTTGTCGCTTGACATGATTATCTTGATTGGACATTGATCTATTTCTAAATGATGTTTCATATGATCTTAGAAAAGTCTGGTTTTGTTATTGATCGATTTTGCCTAAAATTGATTACTTTTCATGATTTTCATGATCTAGCTCATGTTCATTCATATTTTTATGATTGTTGCCATTACATTCATCAAACTTTGACTCTTGATTTGTGCTTTCACGTTCCATTGAATTAATTGATCTAGTCCTAAATTTCATTCATTTGCTACTACCAATTTTGCTCATGTTTTTGCATTATCACTAGTGCAGCCTGAGGTTTACTTTTTCTCGAAGTGGTTAAGATGTTGCTTAACATCTTGAATTTTTACATCAATGAAGATTCTTTGTAATAGAATAAGCATTATTCCCCTTTTTTTTTTGTAAGATTTAGCATTAAATCCCTCATGTATCCCCTATCTCTTCTTCTATCCCTTTCTCTAGGCCATTATTATTTTTCATTCATGCTGCCATGCTCATCTATCATTGTTATATGATGTATGTTATACCATACCATGCCATGTTATCTCAAATGTCATGCCTATGCCATGTCATCTCACATACCATGTCTATGTCATGTCATCTTACATGTCATACCTATGTCATGTCATCTCACATGCCATGCTAATGCCATGCATCTCATATATCATGCTTATGTTATGTCACATGTCATGTCTGTCTCATCCTGAATTTAGTGGTTCAATTTGCATTCATAAATTAATGGTAGGTTGTGTTTTATATGTTAGTGGTGTGAGAATGATATAAAATTTTAATTATGTTGATAAGTATATGATAAAAATTGAGTTTAAAGCTAAAAAGAGGAAATTGCAAATTTTGCTGCAACCCTTAAAAGAGACTCTAAATGGCACTAAAACGTGGATTCTAAGTTATGTATAGTGAATTTGATTGAATGGTTTTGACCATTGTGCTTGCATTAAATTAAATTAGATATATGCAAATTTTGAAAATTTTGAATTAAAATTTAATTATGACGTCATAATGAGGTAATGATGGTGTAAGCGAGTGAAATTAATTATAATTTTTATGGAAAATGAAAAAAATGATGTAAGGATGAATTTGTATAATAAGATAATAAAATATAAATATTAGAAAAGGTAAAAGTATTAAATTTAATTATGATGACATTATGATGTCATAAGTGTAAAAAAAATGATGTCATAATTAGTAAATAAGAAAAAAATTAGTGTTATGAAGAAAATCAATAGAATAAATTTGAATATATTTTAATTAGAATAATTAATAGGAGTGGGATTGGAATATGTAAAATTCAATTGGGAATTGGAAAAAAATAGTTTAGGAATTGGTGAAAGTGGAAAGAGAGAGAGAAATGAAAAAAAATGTATTTAGGTATTTAAGGGGAGTAGAAATATGCAATTTAGCTTTGGATTGGTAGGATTTAAAATTAAATACCCATGGATATACGTATAGGTATGTCAAAGGGGGGGTAATTTTATCATTTTGTGTATTATTAGGGTTTGTTGAGACATCAAAGGATGCCCTACTTGCCCATCCCTTATCTCATCCGCCCATCCCCTCTCCAATACACCAAAACTCTTTCATTTCATCCTCTTATCTCTATATGACTGAATCTAATCTTTTTCCTCCACTCATTTCCTTTCTTTTCTTTAGTTTTCTTATCCTTGCTCTTATCTTCTTCCTTTCTTCTTTAAAGCAGCCGACAACTTCTCCATTCTCATTTCATTTTTACTTCTGACTTTATGAACTACATGAAAGCTACATGTTTGGTTTAAGTTCAAGCCAAAACCTCTTTGTTTTCCTTATTTCTTAAAGAGGCCGAAGTGTTTTTCTTGAAAACGTTCAAAAATTCCATCTTCTTCTTCTTCTTTTAGCAATTGTTTGTAGGTTTCAAGTATGAACTTGGTGTTTTATATGTGTTTGGCTGAATATCATCTTCCTTCATATTTTTAAAAGAGGTAACCGAAGCATGTTTCTTGTTCTTTCTTAAGGGTAAGTCGGATTCATCCATTATTTTTGTTATTTCTTAAAAAGTCGAAGCCTTATTGACCTTTAACTTTATTTCTTGTTTGATTTAGCTTCTGAAATGAACATGCATGTGAACGTTAGGGTGGATCCGAACCTTACAAATTGAGGGTAAGTGGTGGTGCACGTTTGGAGCTAGATCAAGGAGGGAACCATCTTTTTAGTTGATTTTCTTTGGGTTCCTTAAAGGTGAGTTTTGGTAGTTGATAAATCCACTAGATTTACGCACTCTTTGAGTGGTATGACTTTTGGCTGAACTGTTTTAAAGTGTTTGGTTTGTTTTTGTTGATCTTTTGATGGTTAGATGGATTTAAGTTGTACAATGGCATGAAATAAAATGTTAGTGTTGAGTGGGTGTGTGTGTATTATGCTTTTTCTTTGTAGCTGAATTATTGGAAGGTAAATTACATGAAGATGGTAAGTTTAAAATGGTTTTGTAAGAAGTTTATGCTAAAGAAGAGGTTAATGGTTAATGATATGATAAAATCTAATTGTTTAACAAGTAAATATTGATATTTTTAAGTAAAATCCTTATGTTAAGTATGTTTAAGTTAAAAGCTATATAAAATATGATTTTTGTTAAGTTTGATTTAATTAATTAGGTTAAGAATTGAAGTAAATTGAAAGTTATATAATAAAAGAAATTTGGCATGAGCAAGATTAAGGAGATTTAACTTAAGATTAATGTTAAGATATTAAGTGAAATTAAAAGAAAGGGGAATACGGTTGTCAAGCTTTTATGAGTTTATATGAAAATTTATATAAGAAATGAAGTTTTGGCAGTTTAATAGAAGTCATAAAAATATAGAATATTCTGTTCTAAAAATAAAAATAAGAATAAATAAATAAATAAATATTGAATCTATGAGAAATATAATGAAATAGGATTTGAAGGCTCTAAATAAGTGTTAATATATGATAATTTAGAATTTAAAGATTTGTGAATTTGGTAATTACGCATAAAGAGTTTATGGTAAATTATGAATATTCTGTGATGGTATTTAAGTAATTATTAGACAGAAGGAAAATATTAGGGACAAAGGAATATCTATTAAAATAAATTTTATTGAGATAAAGATATGAAAATTGGAATAAGAAATGATGGTTATGAGATTATATAGATAAATTAGGATTAATGATTTTATTTAAGTTAAAGACATTAAGTGAAATATAATTGGGAATTATTTAAATGAAGAATATTTGATGACTATATTTAAATGGGGGATTTTGAGGATGTTAAGGTACATAGCATATTTTAATATTGAAGGAAATAATAATATATAATTATATGAAATGAGTTTGGGATATGATTAAGTGTAAATAATAGAATTTTTGTAAGGTAAAGTTACTATTTTAATTATTCATATATATAGCAGATGTTAAGAGAAATATTTTAATCAAACAGATTAGAATAATAAAATGATATTACTTTTGATAATTGTTTAATATTAATTGTGATGATATAATTATTTAAACAAATAAGTAATGAAATTAAAAAAATCTAAGAATATAAACACATAAATTGTTACTATGGAGTTTAAGAAATATATATATTATGATGGGATGTTAATTAAGGCTTTCATTTTTTTAAAATAAAATAATAATTAAAAATAGTTTTGTTTTAGGTTATGATTTTATGGACCTAATGAAATTACACAGAGTTATATGCTTTGGAGAATAATATAGAAATAAAAATGTTAAAATTGAATGTATGGAAATAATTATAGATTCAACTATAGATAATTATATAATTCTTAAATAATGACATGAAGGGATGCTAGTGATATTATTAAATGGTTTATTTATATAAGAATATAAGATTGATTTATAACTATATTAACTAAGATGTTACAAGGTAGTATAAAAATAAGGAAGCAGTTTTGAGATATTATTAAAATCAAGTTGATTTACAAAACTATAAGGTAAGATTAAAGTTTAGTAGTGATTAAAGTTATAATAGTATATAAACAGAAATTAAGTGATAATCATTTTATGAGTTAATGATGGCATAGTAATTATTAAATTATTAAAAGAATAATTCATATTAGAAATACGGGAATGAATAAAATAAAATAAAATGACTTACAACTTAAATAAGTTATTATTACGATGAATTAAGAATGTTATTGATTTACGCAGTAATGTGAAATATTGAAAGAAAAAAAGATGAATTTAATTACTAATAAAAGATTAATATTAATTTTGAAATAGGTAAATCAGTGGAAAATATTCACTAATCATTCAATGATATTAACAAAGGGAAGGACATACCAGGTTTGTGCTTGAATGTTTAAAGTCCTCGATTATTAAATGATCAAAGAGGCAAAGGTTTGGTAATGCAATAGCATTACAACAATTTATTTTAATTATGCATCATATATATAAAGCATGAACATAAAACATTCAACATAAACATGACATAACATGACATGGTGAAATAAGGAGATAAAGATTATAATGTGATATGAAAAAAAGGGCTAAATGATTATACTGGGCACAATGCTATAAATTCGTACGGGAATAAAATAATATCTTATCATGATATAAAAGAAACAGAATTGAAGTTAAATGAGCTCATATGTTTAAAATCAAAGTTATGGAAAGACCCAGTAAATGCGCATTTAAATAATATGATGAATGAAGAATAAAAGGGAGAATGCATAGCATAAATGCATTCTCATAAATATGCATTGTTCATAATTCATGACATATAACATAATATGATGTGAATTTATGATATGATTAAATGCTAAATCAACTGCTCTTGAATATTTATTATGGTTGGAATTTTATCATATTTTAAGATAGTTATGTTAAATGATTCATACCTATATGACATGTTATAAAAATGAAATATGCATGTTATTTGAAATGTTTGACATAATGATTTCTTGACATCAACATTTTGTAAAATATAAATGCTTTAAGTTTTACATGCTATAACTAGCACCACTGAGTTTATTCTCAGCGTTTGTCAATTGATAAACATATGATCAAGCAAAGTTGCAGAATCAAAACCTCAGTGAAGCAGCTGGACATATCAACAACTTGTTGGTAAATGTTTAAGTATTCCTTCAGACTTCTATCTTTAGAAATTATCGTGCAACGACTTAAATTAAGTATTCGATAGTAAATAAAGTAAGTTTGGCAAACTAAAGATATGTAACATATTATTGTGTGTATAATGTGACTGTTCACATAATTATGATATTATAAACTGGGACAATATATGATTTAAATTAATATGAGATTGCATGTTAGTTATTAGTCAAAAAAAATGGTTATGGAATGTATGGGATCCTTTGTAGGATAACTATTGATTTCCTCGATTAGGATGTGAATAGTCATTCTACGGGAGCACGTTACACAACCGGAAGACGTGACAATGTCTATGCTATGTCATCTTACATGTCATGTCTATGCCATGTCATCTCACATGTCATGCCTATGCTATGTCATCTCATATCTCATGCTTAGGTCATGTCATCTTATATATTATACTTATACCATGCTATCTCCTATATCATACTTATGTCATGTCATTTCACATGTCATATATATGCTATGTTTCATGTTATAATTGCTATATCACTTTTACCAAGCCATATCTACTATGATTACTACTATGTTATACCCTATTGTATGCTTATTTCATGTTTATGAATGCTTGCCTGTCTAGGATAATTAACTCAACTAAAATAGTAAAATCAAACTTGAAACTCTGAGTGAATAGATCTTCACCACCCGAACCCATCTCTGAAGTGTTTGACTTAGCACTCATGCTAATGGGTTGGTTGAACCAAATCCTCTATTTGGGAAAGTATTGACAGAGAATAGTTCTAGATTATGTAAAGGCCGACTTGTGAGAGTAGCATATCCCGGACGCTGGGAATGCTGCACGCTGTCCGGCGTGAAATGCCGCGGTGCTGACTCTCGCGAATATTGACCCCTGAGTTACTACAGGAACTAGACAGATCGCATCGAGAAAGTGGAGTCGCCACCCGGC
>CANYBF011073846.1:0-14225 GCA_948192965.1 Dalechampia spathulata
CTAGAATGATTGTACATATATTTCTTTTTAGATGCATGCGAATGATTATGATTGTGTGAACAAGAACATGAACAATGATGCACCTTATTAACATGCCTATGTGCTCTACGAGTCTTAGGGTGAATATGTTCTTTTTTCAAATCATTTGGATTTTATTGTGAGGAGGAGGCTTTAACAAAAACTGTACCTTTAGAAGTGTAGGAAGAATCTTGATTCAATCCAATACCCTCTTTATTACCACTAAGTTTTTGGTGTTTTAGAATAGTATCTATTTTAACCTCACCTTGTCCAAATCTAGATAAATTGTCTTTCAACAAATCCTTTTCCTTTGAAAGCTTAACATTTTTGTCTTTCCAAATCTTGTTTTCCTTTTCAAGACTCTCAAGTTTTGTTTTACACGAATCAAATTCACTTTGTAAAACATTTTTATCCTCAATTGTGCATGCATGCTTATTCTTAAGTGATTTATGCTTCTTAATCAAAAGATCATATTTTTCCAATAATACTTCTAATGCACTACAATCATCATCATCATTAAGCTCATCATTACTATAATAGGATTGAGATGATGTAGTTACCTCATCCTTTTCCTCATCATTTAGGAATGCCATGAAGCATAGATTGGTTGCTCCTTCATCATCAGACATCTTCTCATTTAAATCGGTGTCATCATCCCATGTAGCCTTTAACGCCTTCTTTTTGAAAGGCTTGGATGGTTCATTGAGGAGAGGACATTCATTCCTTATGTGTCCCGGTTTATTGCATTCATAGTAAACGGTTTGATTCCTCATCGGATTATCTTTTCGATTGAAGTCCCTTCTTTGCTCGAATGGCTTCTTGCCATCCCTTTCAAGCTTCTTCTTCTTCATAAGGAAGTCTTTGACATGTTTGGAAAGAAGAGCCATTTCATCTTCAATATCCTATTCGCTTGTGGAAGAGGTATCTTCTTCTTTTGTAGCTTTAAGTGCGATCCCTCTTCTCTTATCTTCCTCTACCCCTTGCTTAAGGGTAATCTCATGTGTAAGAAGCTTTCCTAGAAGCACATTAGTTGATAGCACGACCAAATCATTTGCTTCTTCAATTAATGTCACCCGAGCCTCCCAATCCTTCTTTGGTAGCACTTGCAAGATTTTGTTGTTGATATCTTCCTTTTGATACATCTTGCCAAGCTTCATTAATCCATTTATGATTACCATGAGTCGATTATATATTTCAGAAATTGACTCATTTGCCTTCATTTTGAACAACTCATATTCATATGTCAATAATTGAATCTTCTTGTTTCGAACTTGATTAGTTCCTTCATGGTGAGTCTTCAAAGCAGTCCACACTTGCTTTGCCGTAACATAATATGATACTCTACCAAATTCTTTACGACTTATGGCACAATATAGTATGTTTATTGCCTTTTTGTTCTAGAAGTTTGCATTCAATTCTTCTGTTGTCCAATCGTCTATATCCTTAAGAGAGACAATGCTATCAATTATGATTGTTGGAGGTGAGTACTCTTTCATCATCAAGTCGTACAACTCAATTCTACTGCTATCCAAGAAAACTTCCATTCGATGCTTCCAATACAGATAATCCATTCCATCGAAGTATGGGGGTCTTGTAAATGATTGACTCTCAATGGTTGCCATAGGATCTTTAGCTCAAGAATTTTATTTCTTTCAACAATGAGCACCAAATGCTTTGATACCAAATGAAAATCCTCTGCGGAAGGCAATACGTACGATTTATAATGGTTCGACCAAACTCTTGTCTACGTCCACTTTCTCCTAAGTCTCAACTTAGGGTTCCACTAATTTCTCAATCAATTTACACACTGGATTCCCAAATAAATCCTATACCCTAGTGTTTTCAAGGCTTACACTCAAACCTTTACAAGAGTTATCCTCACAATCTCTTAAATACAACTTAATCCCCAATGGATTAATCACACACCAATCCCACAATTATAAAACATAATCCTTAGGTTGTGGGAATACAATAATGAGAGTATTTGAAAATACAAGTTGAACTTACTTGAAATTGATGAATAATGCTCAAAGAAAGTTTCTCTGCAAGATTTAGCTCGTTAGAATTGAAAGATGTGAAAAGTTCTACTAAAAACTAACCATTTGAAAGACTTAAAAGTCTTTCCAATAAGTCGCGTACAGCCGTACCAGACATGTACGCCTGTGCGGATTCAAATCTATCCGTTGAAAAAATAGAGGGAAATGTGGTACAGTTGTACCATCACTTGGTACGCCCATACCAAACCAGATTTCCTGACAAACATTTTTTCTTGCAAGCTCACGTACGGCCGTACTACCCAATGGTACGCTCGTACCAAAATAGGTTTCCTGACAAACCATTTTCCTGCGAGCTTACGTACGGTCGTACCATCCAATGGTACGTCTGTACCAAACTCAATACAATAGTTCTAACAAGGTATGGTCAGTCATATGGTCGTACCACTCAACTAAGTCATTTGGTACGCTCATACCAAAAGCGGTACGCCCATACCAGTTACAAAAACACTATTAAAACTTGTAAATAACTTAAATTGGCTCACATGTGACTCAAACATCAAAACTTAGGATCTAACAATTATAATATAAAAAATAAAAATTTCAGAATCAATGTAATCCTATGCATCTCATTTTTTTGTTTTATTTATCAATATAAAAAATCATATCATTTATTTATTAATTTATTAATCTGTATAATTTATTTATGTTTGAAAATATGTTTTGATTCCTTTTGATAAATTTAATTATTTCACCGATTATTAATTGCTTTAACAATTGATAATAATGTTAGATGGTAATTAATTGTTATATATTAATTATTAAACATTGATTATTTATATAGCATTTTAACACTAAAATATTTGATAAAATCAACATTTCAACTATTATTTAATCTAAAATAGAAAAAAAGAACAAAATACTAAAAAATAAATTTTAAAAATTACTTAAAATAATTTATTTTATAAAACATTATTTATACTTCTAAAATTTAATATCAAAATCATATAATCTAATAATAATAATAATTAACTTAATCAAAATCATAAACAGTATTCCAAAAATTATTATTTAATACATGTAAGGGAGAGAAGGAAAAGTGCGTAATGGTAAAAAGCTGAAAAACAGCTTCACAAAGCTCCAATTTCATGCGTTTGACAAGTGGTTAGATGGTCTAATCATGGTGGCCTCCTCAATTTCACTTTCAGAGAACTGAGCTCCATTGTTCAGTATGTATATATATATAATGAATATATATATACATATATATATATATTAAAAGATGAAACGTATGAAAATATAAATTTATTTTCTTAATTTTTTTCAATTTTAATTTAAAAATAAATATTATTTTTATCTAAATAAATTTTATTTAAAATAGATACTACTAATTTTATTTATATTTATTAATTACTTATTCTTTTATAATTTATATTATATTATAAAAATTAAGTGAAATATATTGATTAAATATACTTTAAATTTTTAATTAATATTATAAAAAAAGAATAATTTAAATAATGATTTTACCATTTCTCTAAATTTATTAAAACTAATTTTAATTTTATTTAATTATTTAATTTTAATAATTTTAATTTATAACAACTAATTTTGATCTAAAAATTTTATTTAAAATTAAATATAAATATAAATTATTTTTATTATAAATAATTATTTTTAAAAAAATAAAAATTTACTAAATAATTAAAATTTATTTTATTTTAATTTTAATAATGTAATAGTAATAGTTTTAATTTATAATAATTGATTTTTATAATAAAATTATATGAAAAAAATAATGCTTATGATTATTTTTTAAAATATGATATATTTATTTAATTTATAAAATATCATATATTATAAACATATAATTTAACCTTTTCAATTTCATCTTATAATTGTTTAAGATTTATATAATATGATTATTTAAATTATTAAAGTTTAGATAATTTATAATAACTAATTTTAGAATAAAATTATATAAATAAAAATATTATTTATAATTTTTTAAAAAATATGGGATATTTATTAAGGTTATAAAATATCTCACATTATTAATTTAAAATTTAATTTTTTCAAATTCATAATATAAAAATCAAGTGAAGTAGATTCATTAAGTATAATGTCTTAATTTTTTAAACTAATATCTTAAAAAAGAAAGAAATAAATAAAAATGATGATTTTATCTTTTTTTTATAAATTTTATTATTTTTTAAAAGATAATTTGTTTGCTACTAATTATTTTATATTTTATATCATATTATCTATTTAAAGATAATTGATTTTTTTTATATTTTTTAATTAATAATTATTTTATATTATATTATCTGATTTTTATCTAAATAAAATTTATTTAAAAATAAATACTACTAATTTTATTTGTATTTATTAATTATTAATTATTTTATATTTTATATTACATTATCTAATTTTTTAACTAAATAAATTTTATTCAAAGATAAATACTAATAATTTGATTTGTATTTATTAATTACTAATTATTTTTTATAATATATTTATTAAAGTTATAAAATATCTCATATTATTAATATATAATTTAATATTTTTAAATTTACATTATACAAGATTAATTGAGCAAACCTTTATTAAATTTTTCATTAATATTATAAAGTGAAAAATAATAAATGAAATGACAATTTTATTATTTCTTTAAATTTATTAAAATTAATTTTAATTTTATTTTAATTATCTAATAATAATAATTTTAATTTATAATAAATAATTTTTATATAAAATTTTATTTAAAATTAAATATAAATATGAATTATTTTTATTATAAATAATTAAAAAATTAAAAATAATGAATCAAATAAATTATAATAGTAATACATAGAAAATAGAAAACAAACTAAGGTATGGCAAGATTTCATGGACCACCCATAAGTTAATTTTTTGAAAAAGAATATCCAATTTGGGTTGAACAACCAAAATCCATTCACCATCACTATGAATTGCATGCATCAGATAATCTCATCCACTAATTAATTTAATTTTATTAATTCTGATATTTTTAAAAAATATAAGAAAATATGTATCAATCACATACATTTTATAAAAAGGTTCTTAATTTATTTTAAACATGATAAAATTTAATATTTTTATAAATTTTAATAATTTAATTAATTTTGATATAAATCTGTAAAATATAAAAATCTAAAATAAGTAAAGTTAGATATGAATGATGAGAAAGAGTTGATGAAAAAGTTAGCATAGGATTCCAAGATCTGCATTTGTGCTAACCTTTAATACATATATGTGTGTCTATATATATATATATATATATATATATATGTATATATGTATGTATATATATTATATATATATATAAATAAAGTTTTTACACTGTTGAGTTACGTGCGTATAATGTTTAAATGTCTCCAAATCTTGAAATGATTTAAGCTGGCATGTAGAATGATCCAACAACTCCCATTAACATTGTTATTGCATGATCTTACTAATAGTAAATTATTTATTTATTTATTTCATACTCATACTTAGATTTTAAACATATAATTAATCATTAATAATATGTTGTTGAAGAAATCATGACATAACGAAGAAGATGGAAGACGAAGATGAGAGACAGCAAAGTCCAATATTATTATTTTTGCTCCCAACATACACATTCTTATTATGAACATTAATTAATGTTATTTTATGTTTTGTGGCAGCACCGTTATATTTTTTTCACTAATGTTTATTATGTTACTCATTTATGTATCATATATGTGTTTTCATGCCCAGCAAAGTGGTATTTTACGTCATTAAATAAATTATTACAATTTAAATTTAAATTTAAGGATTCGAATTCAAATTTTCATAGAAATAATAAAATAAAAATGTTCTTTTATATCACGAAATAAATAATAATTGACATTTTTATTATTGATTAGCTTGTATGCCTTTATTAATCAAATTCATTATCATTCATAATACATTATCTTTAATTTAAATATTCAAGTAACTTGAAATTATTCTTTAAATAAAATCTAGATAGATGACAAATATATATATATATATATATTAAAATTGAACAAAGTAAGATGATAAAAATTTATTATCGAAAACCCGATAGCTAATAAGAAGTCAACAAGTGGTCAGGAGAGGGATGGATATGAAAGGTAATGGAATCTTGTGAGATATGATGAACAAACCCATTAGTAATTTTCATTTAAAAGTGATTAAGGCAGCACATTACTCCAAATAATGCAATGGGAAAGTGGAACATTTGAGGTGATATTGGAAAAGCAAAAGGAGGAAGAGACATGACCATAGGCTGTAGTTTTAAAATGTAATATAACTTTTAATTAGTCTTTAAAAGCTGTAAAGGGGATGAAAAATACATGCACTAACTTAGACTTGGACTTTGCCCTAACTTTGCCTACTATATATAATTATAGTTACATGTAAACTTATATATACATATATCATATCATATCATAAAGTAGAAATAAGGGTAATGGGAAGAAAAATGTGGGGACAAACTTATATCTATGCATATAGATATAATTAGTATGGCCTCCAACATCATATCCCATTAAAGCAACCTTTAACCTAAGTCCACTCCACTACCTGATATTTTTCAGTAATCTTTTCTTTTCATTAAAACAATAAAAATTATTAAACATTGTATTTTGATTTCCATTGCCAAAATTATATAAAACCATAATATACTTTATGCTTAAAAAGGTTTATTTATTTTATTAATTTTTTTGAATAAATAAACACAAATATTAAAGAAATCTATTCGATATTTGTTATGATAAACATAATTTTTATTTTGGGAATAAAAATAATTGAAAAAATATTTATTTTTAGATCATTCAGACATCAGTGAAATATTATAATAATAATAATAATAATAATAATAATAATGGAGGGAAGAAATCAAATAACGAAGTAGACATGAATAGAGGAAGAGCAATTACAGGAATGTGATGATGAGTGCAAGAAGAGAGAAGCAGCAGGAGAAGAGTGGGAGGTGGGCTAAGGAAATTGGAGAAGAATAGGCAGGCAGCTTCTTTAATAATGCAAGTGCTTCACAGGCTTATCCATTATCATCATTGTTCAACACGGTGAGGCTTAGCCTATCAATTATAAGTCAAAGATTTTCAAAATATTTTTTTTTTCATTTTTTTTTTTGAAAATAAAGTACCCTTTTCAATCAATTTCATCCCACTCACTTGCCATGAAAAGCATAATTAATGTTTCTTTTCTTTTTTTTTTTAAATTTTTTTCCCATGCACACATGCAAACTGGAAAAAGAAATGATTCCATTTAAATCATTCATTTATATGTAATTTAATTGAGTGGAAAGTTCATTTCATCATTTAGTATGTCAATTATTCCTCAATTTTAATGTTTCATGTACTGCAAAATATTGTTTATTCTAACCTTTCATATAAATTTTTATTTTTAAATTATATTTTAATGATTATTTTTAGCTATAATATATTTATTGTTTATATTCATTTAAAATGTGTAACATAAGTGTTATATTTAATCGTTTTTAATTTATAAGTTTGTTATTTTTTAATAAAGAATAAATGTATGTGATAAGTAAAATTGAGGTATCTAAATGATAAAAGTTAAAGTTTATGAGGTAAATTGAAAAATTATAATAAATTTAAATATTTAAAGTATAAAAAATATAAATTAAAGTATTAAAATTAAAAAAAAATTAAAGTAGAAGGGGTAAAATGAAAAAATGTGGATAAGTTTTAAGAAGTTTTAAAATGAAAGAGATGAGTGGAGGGGGAGGCAATTATTGTAAGCTGTAAAGTGTAATGGCTTTTACATGAGAATAGCAAAAGTGGAAGATCAATTCACTAATACCAACGAATTTGGTGAAAATGCTGATGACAGACTTTAAAGAGAAATTGGGCCTCAACATTAGGAAATTCCCAATTCAAGCTTAAACATTGAACATGGCTGGATGTTGTTTTCTGGAGAGGATTCCAGGCATAGAATTCCTGGCGAGAAGCCATCTTTATAGAAAGAATGAGAGCATCTCATCATTACCAAAATCTCAGGGCAGCGAGGTCCAATCAAAGATTTCCTGCAAAAGGAATGAAACCATTGGAACCGTATGGAAAGCTGGAAAAAATAGAATTAAACAAGTAGAGAAATTTAAGCTTAAAAGACTCGTGATGATGTCAAACGGGATAAGAGCAGAACCGCACAGCACAACCTTTGAGATCTGACAGACTATTGATTATCCCTTGTTTCATTTCCTTTGTCTAAGACCGAGGTTCCATTCCTGACCAGGGTCTTCTCTTCTCCACGTATTTCAAGTTGCTTGCCAGCTGCTAATGTTATTATACCATTTTCAGAATCTTGGCAAAATTCCCGTTTTCAGGTTGAAAATTCGAGCAATCCACCATTTCTAAAAGACAAGCAACTTATTACTTAGCATGGAATCTGGGTGAAGTTCATCCTGAAGGTACTGAACCTGGAAGTAGGGTTCAGAGAAACGGCCAGATCCTGGCTTCACTTGAAAATACATGTAAGAATATGGGGCAAATTTAGAAGGAAAAAATTAATAGACATATTGGTCTATATATAATACATAATTTTAATAAATAAATATTAAAAAATTTAAATAATCATATATGAAATATGTTTGGATAACATTTATAGTCTATTTATATGTATTTTATATTGATAATTACACTACTTCATGTAAATAATTTTTAATCCAGCTAAATTCATTTTATAAACTAACAAATTAATTATATAGTTACGATATTATAAGTTTTTAATTAATATACTCCCATAATTTATGTTTAAATAAAAATTCTAGAATAATACACGTTAGATTAATCCAAAATGAGATCCATTTGATTAACACTCGAGCATTTTATTATTTTTTAAGATCTAATTGATAAAATATTATCTTATATCAAATAATAAAATCTTACAAAAATACAATTAAGATAAGTTTATATACAATGATTTGAATATTCATTTAGCGATGCATAATAATCATAATATTGATTTATTATAATATATTTATATTTAGAGCAAGATGAGGAGTATGATATTCAAATAAGACAATTTCTTTTCTATGTTAGTTCATAGTTGAATCAATAAATATGAATTTCTACCTTAAGAAAGAAGAAGCCTTTGATCTATTTTATTACATGATGATGATCTCTAAAGCTCCTCATTCTCCTGTTCTTCATAATAGCTCTCCTCTACTTCTATCAAACACCTCTGTGCTTGTTTCTGTCTGTAAAACCAGCAAACCAGTATTTCTTTATTTATGGGAGCTCTGATTCTCCAGAAAATAGAGTGGAAAAAACTGTAACTTGCAGCAAAACCACATTGAAGCTTTGTAAATGGCAACTGTAGCTCATTTCCTGATGAAGGAAACCCCCTTCTGAATGCTTGCACCTAATTCTTTCTTTGCTTTCTCCAATCCAGCCCTGTCAAAATAATACATGATAGACTACTTAATAATTTTTCTCCATCTATTTATGACAAAAATGACCATGTTTAGTGACAAACCTTTCATACTCATTCAGGGGGCCAAGTGGAAAGATTTCTTCAACTCCGATACGGCCAAGCCGTACCTTGGATGCAAAGAACGGAAGTTCAGTTACCTGTACAAGGCCAACATGTCAGACCCACAAGCTGCATAAATAAAAACAAGTCGCATAAAGGTGCACTTGATAGTATCCTAAAAGAACTATAATATACCTGAGATGCCACATATGCACATTGGATAACACCGGCATCTCCCCTCATGCCCCGAAGGCACGCATCTGCAAACTTAACAGCTGAATATGCCTGAAAGGCCATTTACATTTTTCTTCTTGGTCATATGCTCAACCAGTTCAGATAGCAAGAATTAGGTGAACTTGAAAAGAGAAAGAGAGAGCAAATCCTGACTAACCATAGACAGTGTAGCAGAACCAGATCCAGCTTTGGCCTGCAATAAGCAATGAGAAAGGAAATTTTGTTCAGTTTGTTCGATCTTTGGAAAATTTAGTTTGATGCAGTTGTTGGAAATGTCATTCAAATATTTCATTCTATAATTCTTCGAATCGAACAAACCAATGAAACACACTGAATGTGTCAAGTCCAAAGATGGACATCCCAAAAGGATCACCATCAAAGCAAAAGCAGATAATGATCTTTAATGGTTAATCGAATTGAATAATATGTTGTATTAAAGACAATATCCAATTTTTTACCTCGACAACTTCTGTTCCACCATTTTGGATCCGATCAGTCAAGTAGTCGATTTCTTTTTGAGTGAAAGAGCATGAAGGTTTAACCTACAATTTTGTAAAATATGAAATACTGCAAACAACAATGAATGCAGAACAAACTGCCAAAAAGTCATGTAGAAATTCGCCTAAACCTGAGATAGAAGAGGTAAAATAGTAACCCCTGCATGACCTCCAACAACTGGAACGTCAACTTCTCTGGGATCAAGGCCCAAGACTTCTGCCTGTGGCATAATCAGACCATACATGAAAAAGACTTGCATTAAATTCAGATACAACATAGATAATATCATTTGGCATGAAGCAAACACAAGCAAATCCCCAAAGGTATTGCCGAGTCTTATCTAGTCCAATTTTTATCTAGAAACAGCTTATGCAATTAGTCAGATACTTTCACCAGCATAATTCATTTAACTATCCACATATTTTTCCTCCGTAATTAATAGAACACCAAAAAATGATCCCTCCTAGCAAATAAACTTTTCACGGGTGCAAGTCAATTATCGTTTCACCTAGTTTCTCCCATCAACTTGCGTTAAATGCTAGGTGTTGTGTTGAATTTCAATCATTTTTTTAATCATGTAAAACCGAAATAACAAAATAATGATGATTAGCATGGCTGACAAGACATATTAAGTCTACGAAATTTAAAGGACTGGCTTCAATCAGTAACAATGGCAGTGTTCATGGTTCTTACCACAAAAGTATTGGCTCTGACAACATCCAGCATTGTGACTCCTAAAACTCGCTTGGGATCAAAAGTGCCAGCTTTCTTAAAAACTTCTGCCGCAATTGGAACAGTGGAGTTTACAGGATTACTTATAATATTCACTATAGCTTGTGGGCAGCACTTAGCAATTCCTTCGCAAAGGGTCTTAACTATTCCTGCATTGATATTGAACAGATCATCTCTTGTCATTCCTGGTTTTCTAGGAACACCAGCAGGAATGATAACAAGATCCATTCCTGTAAGGGCATCCTCCAGTTGCTGCTGGCCTAGGAAGCCACGTACCTGAACATTGGTAGGAAAAACAATTTCACCAGCTGTTAGTACATCAACATTCTGAGTTAAATTGACAATCGTATTAGAAACTTGATCAACACAAAACGACATGTCGAGAGGAAGAGACTAGTCACATATGGTTGAAATAATTTGCATCACTAAAAATATTATTAATCCAAAAAGTTTGGTGCCAAACAGCCGTAAAGTACATGCAAGGCATCAAAAGTTCTGTTCTTTCTCTGAAGATTCATACTATTGAATAAAAAAAATAGTGTACATCCTTATACAACTGCTTAATATAGTAACATTATCTAATGTGCAGACCAACATTATCTGGAAACTCATGGTTATTGATATTGTGCTTTGTCTAGGGGCATAAATGGGCCACGCAAAGTTAAATATCAAATACTTGAGTTTGGTTTGGTTAAACTCAGAACATTGTTTTAGATTTAGCTGTAAACTTTAAGATGAGCTAAAAGCTGCTCACAAGTTTAACCAAATATGTACAAACTATTCATGTTAACAGCAAACATGTATGAAATAACATCCATACTCAAATACTGCATATTAACAGCATTTTTTAAAATGAGAACTAAGAGAATCCCAAACTCATTCATTTTTGTATAGAATTTAATGGCTTATGAAATAAAATAGTATTTAACCAATTGCCATTTTCTATCTGTTAACAGGCTGAGTTAAGCTCAGAAAAGATATATATTTCTTTACGAAGAATCAAGTACTATTTAGCTAAGAAAACAGATTTCAGATGAAAGAGCGTGAATTAGCTTTTAAACATATGTGAATCTCAGGCTAAGGTTTAATTCAAAGCTCCAATCTATTCAACACAAACAATACAAGTTTACGAAATTCAACCAAACTCTTGTTCCCAGAAAAAACATGTAATCATCATCAAAGCCATGGAAATTTCCCAACAATAACTGACTAACAACAAAAGTAAAGGCAAGGCTTCAATCCCAAATGCCTTGTCTGAAATTAATCTTGTAACTCGATTGAATTAAATTCATGTACTTCTAGACTTCACAAACACGCAGGAACATTTAAAAAGAACAGATACTATGTAAGTCTTGCTCTTCCTTGTACAATTTTGATCGAATAACACATAATTAAATAGTAAAAAGAAAGAAATGAAGAAACTAACATACCACAGCTCCAGTGTCCATATGACTGATATCAGCAGTAACACCAGGAGTATTCACAACATCATACAGATGAAGAACTGAGACCAATGGATTCATCTTCATCAGCATAGCCAAAGGCTGTCCTATTCCTCCTGCCGCTCCCAATATCGCTACCTTGAACCCGGCTGCCCCTCCTTTAGCCCGACAATTGACCCGATTCAGACCACAACTCCCCTCCATCTGATCAAAACAAAAACAACCCAAAATTCAGATATCAAAACTAATCAAACAAAAGCACAATTCAAATCAAGAAAATCGAAGAAAGCCTCTTCCTTGACAACAAACAGAGCAAAAAAGAAAAAGAACAACTAAATCCTTTTCTCTTTTTTCAGTGAAAAAACCTGGAGATTAGGAGGATTAAAATGGGCTGCAATTCTAGCAATCCGTTGATTAGCTTCGGTATTGGAGGATTGCATCCTTTGACCTTGTTGGGTGTTGGGTTTATGTTGATAAACTGTTACAATATATCAGATCAAACAGAAAGAAGCTTCTGATGTTAACAGTGATGGGTGTAGATAAATAGGAAACTGAAAAAGGATTGAATTGGTGGCAATATGACAGAATAGAAAATTATCAGGAAAGAAAGCACATTGGGAAGTGTGGAAAGCGATTGCGTTTTCGGTGAAATGTTCATTTCGTTCATTTCTGTACGTCATCAGCCATGGCAACCCGACGGATTGGTTCAGACCAAGGCCGGACCAGCTAGTTGGATCAATCTCGGCCCAATAGTTCCTTTTTTCTATCTTTTAGGGTGAAAGTTTGAACTTTAATCCACCTCTAGGCCCCTTAATTATCATAATATTTAAATTTGAACTAATAATTTCCTCATAATTCTTTAAAAATAAGATTATTAATGCTAAACTTATAATCCAAAGATGAAATAAATTATATAAAATAAAACTAATATAGCATAATTTGGTATTTTTTCTAAAATATTAATTAATTAATTAATTAATTATTAACAAAAAATTATTGATAGATTAACAAGTTAAAAGAAATAAAAATTATAAAATATTTTAATTAAATTTTAATAATTTTATTTTACTTGATTTTAAATTTGTAGTTGATTGTATATATTACATTTATAATATTTACAATAATAATAATAATACAATTTAAAAATTAATAAGAAATAAATAAAGTTGTAGATTAAAAAAGTAGGCATTATATTTTCATCAAGTAATATTATTTTCATGTTCAAAATTTATCATTATTATTGATTATGACATCTAATAAATGTAACATTCTAATTTTGATTTTACAATTTTCCAATCTTTATTAATGATTAGATTTTTAATATTATCATAATAATTTATTATTTTTTATGAATAATTTTTTAAAAAATTAAGTGAAATCATTAAAACTTTTTTCAAAAGAATTTCCAACATACTTATTAAAATCAATGATATTTATGATTTTTTATAAACTAGAGTTTCATAACGTGCGTTACACGTTAGGATAAATTTTTTGACCCGTCATTTATAATAATTTTATATTTTATGTTTTTAAATTTTTTTAACCCGTCATTTGTAAGCATTATGTATTTATTTAAAATGTTATTTATATAATGTTTTCATTCATTCTTTTGATAAAAAATGGGAACAAATATTAATATTAATTAGCATAATATTAAATTAAATTAAATTTTATATAATTATCTTGTTAAATTTGAAAAATGTATGTCTTAATATGAATTAATATAATATTAAATCATTATATCATTATTAAAATTAACAAATTGAAAATGTAAACTAAT
>CANYBF011073982.1:0-25096 GCA_948192965.1 Dalechampia spathulata
CTCATTAAACACTATAATTTTTTCTAATCTAGTGGTTTCATCGATATAAAAATTCTAATATCAAAACATAAAAAATTATAATAATTATATAAATCATAGATTTTACTTTATATTCTATAATAACATCATATTTTTAAAAAATTTTATAAAGTAATTATCTTTACAAAATAAAATATTTTTATAAATTTTAATTTATTTTAAGCAAACAATACTACTGTATTTGATAATGATATTATAATTTAATATTACAATTGTTCTCTATATCAAAGTTTAAGATTTTCTCATACTGTCAAGTTTAATTATACTCCTAATACTCTTTTAGGAGTAACTAGTCAGCATTGAATAATATCTCAAAAATTAATCTCAAAATAAGATTCGATAATGCTTGTTTTCATCATAAATTTATGTATAATTATTCTTTTACCTATACATGAAGTACTGTTGAGAAACTCCGGCTATAAAACACAAGATCAAGATGAAAACAAGAAAGAAAAAGTAAGAACATAAGATTTAACGAGGTTCGACAATGTGTCTACGTCCTCGGGAGTGATGAGCGGCTGTTTTTATTATTCGCATAACATATGTTACATTTACAGTTGTATTTAATAATAACCCTAAACGGTATAATTATCAAAATACCCCATACCGTACCGCGGGGGCAGAGCCCCTGCACCCCCAACGCACAACTCATGAAACTCCCCCCGATCGGCAGATGTCAGAATAGAGCGGAGAGAGCGAGTGGAGCGTAGCGAAACGAGCGAACGGAGCGGAGTGACGACATCTGCCCCTTAATCAGTATATGAGCTATACATAACAAGTACGAGAATCGAATCTATATAACGATTATTCCTATTAAATAAAAGAAGTAGTAGTATTGTTTAAATTCATTTCTGATGTCTCCCTATCATTCATCTACACTTTAATGAATCATGCCTTGTTGATGTAATGTTTTATACAAACATTAAATGGATGAAAAACATTGTGATACATTGTAAAAGGTTCATATGGATTTTAATTTAAGTGGATTTAAATTTGAGTGGATCGTTGCTAAAAAAAATATTAATATTTTAAATAAATAATTTATTTTCCTATGTTATTATTGTTGTGATTATTTAAATAAATAAAATATAAATAATTTTATATAAACATAGGAAAATAAATTACTAAAACGAAATTCGATTGGACCATTCTATTCACGTGATAATCACGTGTCGTAAAAAACTCATTCAAGGAACATAAAAAAGGTGGCGGGATTCATGCAAATTTTTAACATACTCATAATTATATAAGTACTATTTTAATCATATAATATCTTCATTCATGCCAAAGCGGATATTTGACCAATAGAGGATTAAGCGGTTGATTAAAGATTTAATGAATAAATTAATTCATCAATATCTTAAATAATAACTTATTAGTCGAATTTGTCCAGATGTTTCCACTTTAAGGTATACCGTCTTTGTTTACTCTTTTCCAAATTAAACCCTCTTAAATTGTTATGAAACTTAATTATCACAGATAATCATCCATTGTATTAAGCTAATTATATATACTTAAATATTATATATTATTAATGTAAAAATATAAATATTAAATATTTATTTTATTTAGCAAAAAAAAGACCATGGCGCAAGGCTTTAAGCGGCTAAGCGAGAGTCCCGCTATTCCTTCGTGATTTCACCCAAAAAAAAAAAAAAAAAAAAATCTTCTTCCAGTTCCATCGCCATCGTCATCATCATCAACATCGTCCTCGTCGTCGTAATGATATATCAGATTTTCAATACTCTCTCCTTTCTTCTTTTCTGTTTCCTTCCTTTTCACGTCTCTTTTTTATTATAACTATATTCATGTGATCGTTTCTCTTTTTCTCGCTGCTGCCTTTTCCTTTCCTTCTACTCAGCCAAAATGGATCGTATTAATATCATATACTACTATTAATAAGACCGTCACCAGCATTCATCACAACGTTCAATTTCCATTTATCCGTCTCTTATTTTCAACAGCGGAGGATCTCTGGTCGGTTATATATCTGTGAGCTGCAGATGATTTTTTTTTTGAGAGAGATTTTACGTTGATTATATCTGATATTTGTCTTTTTTATAATGTTCATGGACGAATGGAAATAGATAAATTTAATGGAGAAGAAGAAATATCCGATTGGGGCTGAGTATTATGTTTTACATGAAGAAGTTGGACAAGGTGTTAGCGCATCGGTGCATCGAGCTGTGTGTATTCCTTTCGATGAGACTGTTGCTATTAAGATTCTTGATTTTGAACGCGACAATTCTGATCTGGTATCTACATTTTCCTTTTTCTTTTTTTTTTATTTCTGTTTTATTTCATTTCCTTTCATATTAGCGTGCCTGTGTTTTTTTATCCTTGTAGCTGCATGCTTTGAAAAATTTATGAAATTCCCGTTTTTAGTCGAGCAAAAGCAAAACAATGTAGCGTTGATGACAAACAGATAACCGATATTTTGGTATTGCAGCGCGAATTTATGCGAATCTGGTGTTGGTTATTTAGGTGAAATTAAGACAAAGTTTATGTATTCTGAATTCAGTATAGTCAGTGAAATGAAATTTAAGGTTTTATTTAGTAGAAACACTCGATTCAAATATAATTGGCTTAATTGTTTTAGAAATGGGTGCATTAGAAAACGGGGAGTAGCACGTGGTGCACAAATTGAGAGGATGAAGGCTGAGAAGGTCAAAACACTTACAACGGGCTTGGTTGAGAAAGTTGATTATATTATGGTGGAGGTCTTAAGCTAAACTAATATGGAAAAAAGTTATTCGAAGCTAATATGAAGTTCTACATAGGTGTTAAAAAAAGGCTCAACTACTTTTTACAGGCTGGAAATAAGGGGCCATAAGGTTTTGTTGAGTTGAATCCAGTAATGCGAGTATGCTAAGAGTTTGTTTCCTTTATTTGGGATCTTTCTGCACTCAAATAATTCGAATGAGTGTTGTTAATATTTCCTGCTTAAGCTCCTTTTTATGAAGAATTTCTTGAGGCAAGGAAACTTTGTATTCTATGTCTAATACAATGTTGTGAATTGATTCTGATTTATTTGAAGTTCTTGGGATTCTTTTGCTTGTTCTTCCATGGTTGACTTCAATTCTTTTGTTTCTCATATTTTCCCTTGTTTTTGATGTTTGCTTTTGCTTTTCAGAATAACATTTCTCGCGAAGTGCAAACAATGATTTTGGTTGACCATCCCAATGTTCTCAAATCACATTGTTCCTTTGTTAGCGATCATAATCTGTGGGTTGTCATGCCATTCATGTCTGGGGGATCTTGTCTTCACATATTGAAGGCTGCTTATCCAGATGGTTTTGAGGAGGTAGTGATAGCGACAATACTTCGTGAGGTGCTAAAGGGCTTAGAATATCTTCACCATCACGGGCAGATCCATCGGGATGTTAAAGTAACTTTCTTTGTGATTTGCTGCTTAAATCATCATGTTTTATTCTTCACTAAAACTTCAGAAGTTTTTTTGTTAATTATTTTTTATATCAAGTCAGCTCAAGACGTTATTGTGGATATGCTTTTGTTTTTTCAACTTCAAATTTGATAGGCCATGTAGTAGACTAACTAGTTTCAGGCGTAGAACATTAGCAAAGAACTGGAGACGGGAGAAAAACACGTTTGGCATTTATAACATGTTTGAAAAATTGGAAAGGAGCTGTATGTTTGAGCTTAATATTACAGAAAAGAGATTTCAAATATTTATTGTTTGCGACAATATCATAATTTATTTAATTTATTTTTTCAATCATCTTATGGTTTTCAAAGGCGGGAAACATTCTCATTGATTCACGTGGTGCGATCAAGTTGGGAGATTTCGGAGTTTCTGCTTGCCTTTTTGATTCAGGTGACAGGCAACGCATGAGGAATACATTTGTAGGGACGCCTTGCTGGTATGCATTTTCAGAAAATCCTTTCTGTTGATGAAGAATATTTGAAGACATTGTAGCCTGTATATATTTCATTAAGCATGTGATTAGAATTGATATGCCGCGTACATGTAAACTTGTTTGGCATCTGCTATTCCTCAATAACTTCATTTTGTAGGATGGCACCTGAGGTCATGGAGCAGTTGCATGGATATGACTTCAAGTAAGTTTACTATTTCCTTTTCAAAAGTTTTTCCATTCTATTATGATTGGATAGCATGACCTTGATACATTTAAGGAAATTCCAGGGCTGATATTTGGTCCTTTGGCATAACTGCTCTGGAGCTTGCTCATGGCCATGCACCATTTTCAAAGTATCCTCCAATGAAGGTGCATTAATATATACAAAATGATTATATTACTAGCACCATCTACCGTATAGTTCAATTTGTTGTGTTCCTATCTGAACCCACCATGTCTTTTAAGGTGTTGCTCATGACTTTGCAAAATGCTCCCCCTGGTTTGGATTATGAAAGAGACAAGAAGTTCTCCAAGGTAAGCTTTCAACAAACAAATTAAGCAATGCAATTCTGCAGCAATTGTCTTGCATTACGTATTTTCTTGCCTTCTCCAGTCTTTTAAGCAGATGATAGCTAGTTGCTTGGTAAAAGATCCCTCGAAAAGGCCTTCTGCAAAAAAGTTGTTAAAGCACACTTTTTTTAAGCAAGCAAGGTCGAATGATTACATAGCAAGAAAACTTCTGGAAGGATTACCTGCTCTTGGTGATCGTATTAAGTTATTGAAAGTAAGCGAGCTAATTTTAAGTTAACTACTAACGTATGTCTTATTGATGCTGGTGCGTATTGGATCACATGCTTAAAGAATGTGTCATTTAAATGCAGAGAAAAGAAGAGGATATGCTGGCACAAAAGAAAATGCCAGATGGGCAGAAGGAGGAAATTTCACAGGTTGAAAATTCTTATTATCGTTTTTTTTCCCTGAGGTCATGTGAAGAAATAAAAACATTGTTTTCAGTTTTCTCCCATATGTTGTCTGGATTTAGTTCTGTTTCGCCTTGGCATTGGTCTTTTAAACGAGTACTAAAAAATGTAGTTTTCCTCGTTTTCCTTTAAGGTGTTTGTGCTCTGTCATGTATTTCTTGTGAAAAAAAATTGAAGTGAACAATTTGCTTGTTATTTTATTTCCCACTGGACATTTTGGTGTGTGTCAGTCTTATGAACGATTTGAGTTTCAAAATTCAGGTGTATAAATAGATCTAGCAATCAGGTCTTTCACCTGATAAATTTCATTAAGTGCACTTAATTTGTGTCAATCGTGTTTTTTAGTGATAATGTGATTGGGAAATAACCGGTCTGAAAATGTGTATATGTATGTTTTGCTGGTGGTTGTGTGCTGGAATGTATGCTTTTTCTTGCAAGACTCTTGGTGTCTCGTTTTTACATAATCTGATTTATATACTACCTATGACGGTTTTTAGCATCTTATCCTGTTGCTTGTTTTTCCAGTCTTTTCTTTCCATCTCTTTGTACCTAGCTTATCGTATTTCCTTGTGAACATTTGTAGAACGAATATAAGCGAGGGATTAGTGGTTGGAACTTCAATCTTGAAGATGTGAAGGCTCAAGCGTCCCTGGTATGCCAAGATTCCATATTGCACTAAATTATTACTGTTAAGCTGAAACCATGGGTGGAATTTTCTGCATCGTTATTTAATATTGCCAATCAGATTCAAGATGAGGACTTAATAGCTGAAGGCAGTCTTGGCGGAAACTCAAGTACGCTGTCAACATTGGATGCACCTGAAAAGCAGTTAGAATCTCGGAACTTAACTTTGACACAAGTTCCTGAAATGGTATTTCAGTATTTCTCTTTTTGATTCTTGTTCGCTTGATTTTATTTTAGTTTTTATTTTTCATTTGATGATTTCTTTGGTTGCTGGTGATCATGAAATCCCAGGATGAGAATGATCCGACTCAAAATCGACCGGCTCCTCTTAAATCAGTCAACTCCTCTTTAGTTATTGCTAAGTATGTTCCCAACCAATTTTGCGAACTCGGTTCACTTTTATATTCAGTCATGGATCCAACCAGTATATAGAATAAATTCTTCAGCAAGGACAAAGCTAGTGCTGAGGGGTTTATGTATGGTTGTATCACTGTGGCTTTAATCAGTTTTTAATGGGAAGAATTTTTCAATACACGACTTGGATCCAATCAATATAATGATTTGTTTTCAGGATGGGAAGCGAAAGATCTGATGATAGCTATAGCATTACAAGTCCACACTACGAACGTCTTTCTCTTAGTTCCTCCCACAGTTGTGATGATAATGTGGAGAACAATGTGAAAGAAAAGCCTCTTTTTGAGATCAATGGAAAACCATTGGAGGGCCTAGCTTCACAATTGAAAACAGAAGGTCCATCAAGCGACTCTAATCTACAAGAAATTGCAATTCCTACAAATAAAGGAGAAAGGTTTGACGTTAATTCTTACAAGATAGTGGAAGCTTTTCATAATGAAAGAGTCTCTTTTTGTGCCAGCTCAGTCTTCACTAACTTTTTCATTTAATTGCTGAAAGCAACACGATCATAAAGTACTCGAGCATTTTAGTTTCATTTGTCTTTTTAATTACCGTATTCATTATCTCACATAGTTAACTTTAATATCGAATCTTTGATATGTTGTTACTCCATTTGTTTGAAGGAAAAATCAACTATGTTTAGTTCAGTAACAAATGGAATAATCGACATTGGGCCATCACTAAAGGATTGCTTTATGTGTAGTTCATCTTCTAGGAATATAAATTTTCATCATAATATTGCTGGATACAAATTTATTCAAAAATTAGGAAAGGTTTGACATAATCATGAGTAAGAGAACATTGGTTTGACTTGGTCTTGGTCCTGTTATTACGATATTGATGATTAGAAGTAAAATAATATCTGCTGCCCGTAAGTAGTAGATGGCCTTTTCTTTCCTATGAAGGATAGGGGTCATCAGGGGATTTTGGAGATCAGTTACTGCATGTTTCTGAATCTCATTTTCTTATTTGATGCTTGCCTGCACGTGCTTCTTTACATTCACCAAGAGTTGGTCAAATTTACAGTGACAAGTTGAAAAATCAGCCAGAAAATAATTCAAGCGGGGAAAATGATGATTTAGTTTCCGAGATCCAGCCTAAAGCATCTAAAGTATCAGGCAGGTTCTTAAACTGTCTTCATTATGCTTATTTCTTCTGTGAAAATAATGTCAACTTATATTGCAAATGCAATAATATTTCGTTATTCTGATGAGGCAAGTTTCATGTCCTCATTCAATTGAAGTAATCTTGCAGCATCGGGCAGTGATGAGGTCGACGAGAAAGCCAAACCACCAGTTGTTCAACAACGAGGACGCTTCAAAGTTACTTCTGAGAATGTTGGTATTGAAAAGGTAAACGATACTAGCTTCTGTGTCCCGTTATTTTGTTTCAAATGGGAAGGATATAACTACCCTTTACTTTTCAGGTGCCTCCACTGCCTCTGTTGCAGAAGAGTTATAGCATGCAGGTTGGTAGTTCTGAGGTTAGCCTATATATTCCGATTTGTCTGGTGAATTGCTTGTTATCTAAATTACTCTTCTTGGTTTTCCGATAAGGGATTACTAATTAGTTGATAAATAAGGATACGTGTTTTGGCTATGAGTAATAATTGAGAACCATAAATTAATGAAAGGGCCATCTTTAAAATGGATATTTCTTTCAAGCTTCCATCAATATGTATTAAATGCTAGCAAGGATGAAAAAGATGTACAGTTAAACATATAAGAATGGTTTTCATGATTTGCACTGCCATCATTTTTGCTTTTCTAAAGGAAACTCTCTCTATTCAAGTGAATGTTAATCTTTAAATTTAAACTTTTGTGTGCACGTTACTCAACCTGCTTGAAACAAAAATGCAATCCAAAAGCCATGATTCTTCTGTCTTATGGAAATGCTATGGTTTAATTAGGTGCTTCAGCAACATCATACACTTTCTTTGCCTCCAACTCCTGATTCGATGTCATCAACTCTTTCTGGATCTTCTCTGTTCCCATTGTTGAATTCAGTTTTGCAGGCTAACATTGTTCAAAGGGTATGTGTCATCCGTAGCTTACTTGCATATTGACTTTCCAAGTATGAATGCTGATTATACATATTGTTGTTGGTCTTCTCATCACTGCTTTTCTGTTTTCGTCTTTCTCAACAGGATAGTATCCTTACCTTAATGAGGCAAGTCTGCGGCTTTGACACTCCAGGTGCAACTAATCGCTCTTGCTGCCCCTAGTTTTAATTCCATACATTTTATTTTTGGTTTTAAAATCAGGGATCCTTACCATGATTTTTCTGTCACCCCAGCTAACCGTGCCGCTGATGGAGTTTCCACAGTGATAGCATCAACTTCCACAGAGAAATCTTTGGTATGTGATGGTTTCTCTTTTGTAAAAGAGGTTCCTTCTCTGGGAAAAAAAAAAAGAATTTAAGCAAGGAAAAAAGGTTGTGAAAATGTAACCGGATAAGGATGTAAAGAGTCAAAAAAGAGAGATAGAGAAACTTAAGCTGATCTAACAATTTTCTTTTAACAGTATCTAATTTTCAAGTAAGAAGATAGGTAAAACAGCCCAGATATATGAATGCAAATATCTTACCAGGTCCTGTGACTTTTCAAGCTAACGAGAACTATTTCTGTGGAATTTGCAGCTGGAAGCAGCTCATGATAGGGAGAAAGAATTGCTTCATGAGATAACCGATTTGCAATGGAGGTATCTTTGATATCATATGCAATTTATACATGAATGTTTACACATATACACACAAACACACACACCGATGCAGTTAATTCTATCAAAGTTTCGCCAAATCTAACGGAAATATATTATGAAAATACCAGGCTTATATGTGCTCAAGAAGAACTCCAAAAACTTAGAACTGAACACGCTCAGGTTAATCTCATTATCCTTTTCGTTTGACTGCCATGATGATTTCTCTGTCGTTTCCTCTGCCGTTATTGTGTAACACATGATTTTCAGGTATGATTTGAATTTAAAGATTGGAAGTAGTATATAACACTACACAGATGAAGTTATAAGGAGATGAAACAAGATTCACAAAGGATCAAGGAGGCACGTGAGAATATATATTGGTAGCTTATTATTATTTGAAGCATAGGTTTGTTTTCGAGAAGTTGTAGCCAGGAGAAAAGAAAAAAAAATATTGCCAACTTAAGCAGATTTACTAATACAATGATACCGCAAGTTCACATGACTTATATTTTTTATTTCCAAGTCCACTGTGAGCTGTAAATACACTTTCGGGTTTCTTTTAGGCGTATCAGTTTTAACTTTTTGGCTGTTCATCCATGTTAGCAACTTATACTGCACCAAGAACTCTTTTAGAAGTTGGAATGCATGGATATTGATTGATCTTGGTTAGACGTGGTTTACACAATCAAGGGAGGGTTCCTCGACATTAAGATTGTGTAAAACGAATGAAATTATAATATTACAGTTTCTTAACATGACATACAAGTTCACGTCAAGAGTGGATTTGGGTGGTTCTGCAAGCATGTGCTGCTTGTTAATATCGGATGCATTTGTGTTCCTCCTTTACTTTCTCTGCTGGAATAATGAACAACATTACACTGTATATTCAAACAAAAATGATGGTGAAGGAGCTTTCTAATCATTGCATGTTTGGTTTTTTTTTTTTTTTTTAATTTTCTGGCTTCAGATCCGTTAACCACTACAAGTTTTTTGTACCGAGATATGTTTATAAGCAATGAAAGAAAATTTTAATAACTAGTTTAATGAAATGAATGCTTTCTATAAAGGTTAAAAATTCATTTAAATTATTATATAAATTTACTTGAATCATTATATATATGAATTATTATTTAAAAAATGATAATTTTAATAGTGAAAATCTTGTAATTATTAAATTTTTGGGTTAATAATATTAGTAAAAATCAAAATCATCCTACTTGTGCAAGAAACCCTTGAAGACAGAAATTTAATTGTTTTCTTAATTAGTTGTAATTAATATAAAGATCAACATTTCACTCATGCCTTCAATAAATCATATAGTACGCTTTTACTTCCGATAATAAATTAATTTTTAATAAATTATATTACCATAATATATGAATAAAAAATTAGTTGTAATAGTTACAGATTGATTATCCCTTTTTCTTTATTTTCTTAGTTTCTTTTTGATACGTGTTTGCTTGGATAACTGTAGTTTTGCATATTATTTATGTTTTTCATGTGAAAAATAAGCGACTTATTACAGATGGAAATTAAAGTTACAAAGGCAACATGTGGACGTTAATTCGGTTAAACCATGATGTCTTAAAGCTACTAATATTCCTCCTACTACTCACAGAACTTTGAACTAAATCATATGGATCCACCATCTAAATCTCTACATCATTCTATTTTTAGACGAACATGGCGTTACAGATATTCAAACAAGTATTCTCACCATTTATTGCCTCATCTGTCACCATTCCCATCAATCTCGGAGGAACGAGACCAGTTCTTGTCCTTCAACATAGCCCTTTTCCCTTGTCCACTAGTTTTCATATATAAGTTCTCTATTCACTCACAATCTTCCACAGATTCCAACTTGTTCATTCACATTCTGTAATCATGTCTTCGTCTTCAGTTCCTGCACTATTTTTCTCTCTCTTTCTTCTTTTCTCAACTGTTACTGCCTTTAACATCACAAAGATCTTGAGTGATCACTCGGATTTCAGCAACTTTAATGATTTTTTAAGTAAAACCCTTCTTGCAGGTGCCATTAATGGTCGTCAAACTATTACTATCTTGGCCGTTGGTAATGCTGACTTATGTCCTCTTTCTGGTCAGTCATTGGATATGCAAAAGAAAATCCTGAGCTTGCATGTGATATTGGATTATTATGATGATGCAAGGCTGCAACAGTTACCCAACAAAACTGAAATTCTCACCACCCTTTATCAGACTACTGGTCAAGCTATTGGACAAGAAGGGTTTTTGAATGCTACATTGATGAATGGAGAGGTTGTTTTTGGTTCAGCTGTTCCAGGATCAAGCTTTGATTCCAAATTGGTTAAACCTGTTATGACTCAACCATATAATGTTTCAGTTTTGCAAGTTAGTTCTTGTATGATGGCTTCTGCTGCCAATTCAAGCTCAAATTCAATATCACCATCATCTTCTCCGGCAACTAGTCCAACCCCTTCTCCTTCTCCGGCAGTCACACCTAGCAAGGCACCTACTCCGTCTAGAGGAAATGCACCCGCTTCGGCTCCTTCTCCGTCCAGAGGAAATGCACCCGCTTCAGGTCCTTCTCCGTCTATAGCAAATGCACCCACATCAGGTCCTTCTCCGTCTATAGCAAATGCACCATCTTCAGCTCCTTCTCCGTCTATAGCAAATGCACCATCTTCAGCTCCTTCTCCGTCAAAAGGAAACACTCCCTTTTCTTCTCCTTCACCATCACCAACAGGGTCTCCTGAACCATCAGTGGCACCATCAGGATCTCCACAGGCATTTTCTCCAGCAAACGCCCCCAGGCCTTTCGGAAAATCACCCGCTGCTTCCCCTCCAGCCAAGACTCCTGCTGCCGATTCTCCCACTTCGGATCCTTCTGCTGCAACAAGTATAATAATTTCCGGAACAGGAACTAGAGCTGCCATGCTTGTGGCGATCTTCAGCTCGATTATGGCTCTGGCACAAAAGGTTTAACTTGTTTTTTTCCCCTTCCAAGAACTGAGCCAGTGCACTTTTTTTTTTTCAAAAAGGAAAAAAAGAAAAAAGAAAAACTCGGCCATGATTACAACATGAACATGTACTGTTTCGGGGCCTGGAGTTGCCTGAATTCGATCACCTTGTAATCCTTCCTCGGAAATGAACATTCAAATAATCATTTGGAAATTTCTCAACCTGCCATATTCATTCTTATATTACAAAAAATAATTTCCTGATAATTATTTTTATTATTAAGATATTTAAATAATTTTATACCTTAATTATTTTATTTATTATTATTACCTTAATGACATATATATTTTCAAAATTTCCCCAATATAATGGAGAAAATGATATTGGGCCGGGCCGATCTTAATAGGTATGACATTTTTAGTGGGCTTTGTTTGTGGCTATGACGTGAGATAAAAGCCCATAACAGTCACGAGGCCCAATCCTTATTTAGCATTAGAATTTCACTTTATTTCCAGATAATAATAACAACAAATACATTATTATTATTATTATTATTACTATTATTATTCCTGCAAACAGTCACTGCGAATTTAGCAGCAAAATTTCCTCATCAGATTCAAGAGAGGAGCAAGAAGAAGTGATTAAGTTGGAATGTCAGAGCAGGTTATCAAGTACGTCGAACATTCTAAGGACTCTAACGGCCTCGATATGGTCATTTTGCGTGAAGTTCGCGGTTCCTCTGCTCAGGTTTTGATATCTTCTTCTGCTTTCAATTTTGTTTCTTTCTCTTTTAGTCAAAACCCTAATTCTTCATTCGTTTATTTCTTTCAGCCAGTTGCATCTTATACTTCTTTATTTCCTGTATTTAGTTATTTTTAGATCTGTGCTGGTTTTGTTAAGGCTTCGATGTCTTCCTCGCATTTCCAGTCTTTTTGTTTATGGTTTTAGTGATAGTCATTTGTTTTATTATTTTATGCAATTTGGAAACTTTGTGAAGTTAGGGTTAGGGTGCATATTTTTTAGTTTTCATTGTGTGTGGTTCTTTTGCTTTCGTGCTTGCTGGCCGTTACTGTTTTACTTTCTGATTCTATTTATGGCCATTTCCAGTAGCAGAAGAAGAAAGAAAAGCCATGTTGCTAACGACAGTTTTTGGAAAGGAAGCTTAGATTCACAAGAATTAAGTTTAGTTCTATTAAGTCAAATACTCATGTTTGTAAATATTATACTTGCTAACGTTCTTTGCTTTCTACTTGAAACACAATATGTTAAATTCATTTTGGAAGAAATGAAAGCATGCAAGAGTTGAATTCTGAATTTTAAAAGAAATGAAGGCTTTTTTTTAAGTTCTGACATTGTTCTCTCCAAGTTTTTAGGAAGAGAAATGGCAAAAGAATCACGATAGCTGGTTAGTTAGATTTAGTTTTCACCCCTTTGTGCTTTCGTTCATAACAGGTATACTTGTATGGAGGCCAAGTGACTTCTTGGAAGAATGAACATGGCGAAGAATTGCTCTTTGTTAGTAGCAAGGTATATAAATGTTTAACTGTTTTAAGAGAGTAAATTTTTGGTTTTTGTCTAGGTATGTGCATTTTATGTGCTTGCTGGTCAAACCATGGTTTCAGACTAGCATAGACATCTGTGCAGTAAACTTTCTCTTGACTAGGAATATAGTTGTCTTTGTCAATTTTTGTTTCAGTTATAATTTGGAGGAGTAACATACAATTTCCCTTTTTTTCCCAAAAAGAATGTGCATACAAATCATCAAAGTCAAGAATATGTTATATCATTTCTTCTGTTCCCCACTATCCCGGTTTTTTTTACAAAGCCCAGTTTTAAGAAGCTTCATATTTATCAATGCATTGAGGTCTTTATTTCTTCTTGAATTCAAGGTGGTGTACTGCTAAAGAATGCTTGAAAATTAATCAAATGTAGCATCCTTTTCTTTCCTGGGTAATGCATGCACCTTCATTCTTCTAACTTAGGTTAGTGCTTTGTGCAGGCTATTTTTAAGCCTCCAAAACCTATACGGGGAGGTATTCAAATATGTTTCCCTCAAGTATGTGCTTTACCTTTTTGAATTAGTAATCCTTTGCCTTTTAAATTATCCTTTCAGTCTGAAATATTTGGCACATGCAGTTTGGTAGTGGTGCACTTGAACGACATGGATTTGCAAGGAACAGTTTTTGGATCATCGATAAAGATCCTCCTCCTTTCCCAACAACTACTTCCAACAAAGCTTTCATTGACTTAATACTTAAGCACTCTGAAGAAGAAGCAAAGATCTGGCCCCACAGGTGCACGGATCAAATTTTTATTACTGATAAATTTATTATCTATGTTCCTGACAATGATTTTACACTGTGCATAGAACAGAACAAAGTAACCGAGTTTGTGCTTGTCAAATTTGGGGATGAAATTTATTACCAGTCAATTCATCATGCATCCTCCTCCAAATGATGTTACATTGTGCATACAACAGAACAAAGCAACTGAGTTTGTTTCTAAGTATCCATTTGTTTATCTACTGTCCATGTGTGCACAGATGGACCTTACACTTGGTTGCAGTGATCGTCTGCCTGTTTAGTTATTTGAATGAAATAATTAGGTACAATTATTATTTGCAGATATGAGTTTCGTCTAAGGATAACTCTGGGCCCTGGAGGAGATTTGATGTTGACCTCTCGCATTCGGAACACAAATACTGATGGGAAGCCATTCACATTCACGTTTGCCTACCACACCTATCTCTATGTTACTGATATCAGGTTTATGAACAAATTATTTCATCACTGCCATGTTAATAGCTTTGTTACACAGTATCTATTGGCAATGGTATAAAGTACATGGTTATGTGTGAAAAGTTATTTTGAAATGCTGACCTGTCCTTCAAGATAATGGAGGTTGATCTCCATTAAATTCCAAATCTGATGGCTAGCTATTTAGATAATTCCTGCAACTCTGAATCTATTCATAGGACTTGAAAACTAAAAGTTAATGTGGTCTTACATGATACATATAAAATGTGCAACCTCTACATTTGAAGAGATACATAAACTTGTCAACCATGAGTACTGTGTACAAGGGTTAAGTACAGCAAAACTATCGTTGGAGTCTTCTATTATGGGTGGATGGAGTGGATGAGAGCAATCGCAATCTTTGTAACCCTTGGACAATATACGTGACCCTTGTTTCTCACTGAAGTAGAGCAGGGATGTGGGCGAGGATGAAAGCATTTAGGAAAAGCCACGTGTAAAGCTGAAATAAAAGTTTCTTGTTATAGGTAATAGCATTATATCTCTACTTAAGAGAACTTCCATTTTCTCATGACTAGTGTCATATTGTCTTCATGAGATTTTACAAGAGCTAGAACTGAAGAATCAATTCAGTGCGATGAAGTGATGCTTGGAAGGAAATGAAGGATTCCTAACTGGTGGACACATGAATGTAATTTTTTTGAAATGAATTTTGTAGCCAGCAATGCATGGGGTGAAGCTACTCTACACTTTTAATAGATTAGTGACGTAGCTCTAACCCTGTTTGAGGTCTAAAGGAGTATGAGACTAACATATTGGGACTGGGAGAAAACTATCGATGGAGTAGCTCATTTTGAAGTGCAATGTGTGTTATAATTAAGCTAATACTGTGTCTTTTTTTAACATTAAAACTTTTTTAGAAAAGGAGACTACTGTATGTCAGAAATGGTACAATATGATGAAACCACTTCAGTAACATTAATGGAGATATTTTTTTTTACTGAACTTTAAATTTTTGCTCATTAGTCCAAATTTGTTATTGTCTAGTGAAGTGCGTGTGGAAGGACTTGAAACACTGGATTATTTGGATAGCTTAAAGAATCGAGAGCGATTCACTGAACAGGGGGATGCAATAACATTTGAATCAGAAGTTAGTATATGTTTCAGAGCTGCTAATATTGTCTCCTTTTGCTCTTGCAAATATTCTGTTAATTTCCTTCTTCTTCTTCTTTAATGGTAAAGGTAGATAAAATATATGTCGGCACACCTACTAAAATTGCTATTCTGGACCATGAAAGGAAAAGGACATTTGTATTGCGAAAGGATGGACTTCCTGATGCGGGTGAGTGAACCAAGCTTTCATCCTTCAATTTTTCGATTTACCGTTAATATTTTTCTTGCTATCTAGCAAGCTTGGATTATATGGGTTGTTTCATACTCATTATGAGAAGAAAGCTAAATATCTGATCTTCCCTGAGCCTTGTGCCCCTAAGCAATTCCAAGCTGCACATATGTGCGAATACCCATCAATTTTTGAAGCAATGCCGGTCATCCCACTGTGGGTTCAAAAAGTTCCCCAATCTTTGTAACCATGAATTCTTATCGTCCATGTCACACACTAGGTTCAGGATTCTATGTGAGATATGGTTTCGTTTTCGTTAAAGGAAAGCAATGCTCTCTTATATGTTGTTTTACTATATCCAATATCTTGGTTTTATCAAGTTTTCAAATTCACCAAAAAAAGTACCAGTTTGTTCTACCATAGCGGGCTAGGAATATAGGAAACAAGTTTGTGTTGCAAATTTTAATTACAGAGAATGATCACGAGAACCGTTGATTTTTATTTTTATTTTTTTGCAGTGGTCTGGAATCCATGGGATAAGAAAGCAAAGGCAATTCCTGATCTAGGTGATGATGACTACAAACACATGCTGTGTGTAGATGCTGCTTGTGTAGAAAAGCCCATTACTTTGAAACCTGGTGAAGAGTGGAAAGGAAGGCAGGAGCTCTCTGTAGTTCCTTCCAGCTACTGCAGTGGACAACTCGATCCTCAAAGAGCACTAAGTGTTTAGAAAACTATCTCATTTTACAGGTAATCCACTGAAGCAAAATATCTGGACTCAAATTATTTGACAGTTAATTGCTTGATCAAGTTACAAATATGAAAATCAGATAAAAATAATTTGCAAGTGCATCAAGCCTCTGAACAAGACTATTGCAAGTTCAAGTAAAAAGGATGTAAAATTTACGAGGGGCATGCAAGTTTAGTTAGTTAAAGTTGTTCCCCTAATTACCTTCCAGCATCTTGTATTTTGAACGTATAAAGGTACATTTAGCTAGTCTTTCCGGCTTGCATTTCAGACTCGTCGTGTTATATCCGTACGGTTTAATTACTTCTGATAGAAGAACGTCCTGTAATGATGGGATTAAACAAATTAGATGCAGGTGTGCTCTTCTTGGCGTTGTGTAATTTGGTGCTACAGATAATGATTCTTGCTGGGATTTTTATGATGGCAAGCTTCAGGAGGCAAAACAAGCAGAGGAGATGCACTGTAAAGAATTTTACTTAGCATTTTATTAAATTCTTGGATTATATAATTGAAGGAGGAACTAATCCAAACCATAATTAATTGTAATTTTTTTCTTTTTTTTTTTTTAAGAAATTACTCTTATTTGTTCTTATTATTTATTTCTTTGTACTAAAAAAGAAAAAAGAGAAAATGATAATATTTTCTTTTATGTAAACACCTTTTACAGTTTATTTTTAAATTGCAAAAAAATATTTACTAATTCAAGAAATATCAAATTCTAAATTTTCATACAATAAACAGATTAATTAAATGTAGAAATTCGCAATTCAATTGTAATTAAAAGAAAATAATATCATCTTCTGAGTTCATGTTTAAAAATAATTAAGATTATTTACTTCTAATTTGCACAAAAAATCATATTTTATCATTTTCATTTCTCAAAGAGAAATTTAAATATAAAATTCGAATAAAAGACATTAAAATGTGAAATTAGTATTATTAATCCGATAAAATCATTGAGCACGCGTGAGTTGCACCTCCCAATTGGATTTGTACACGTTTTAGGATTTTGCACGCTTCTAACTGCATGGTAATAATTATTTAAAGAGGAAAATTTCGAAGCTTCCATAAACAGAAAAAAAGGTCGATAGGGAAGGGAAATGGATCAAACTCGAGTTTTTTATTTTTTTTATTTATGAAACCACCTTCTTTTTTTTTTGTTTTTCCTTTTGGGTTGAAAATTTAAAAAGGAAAATGTCAAGCCCCAAAAACCCAATACAGAGCGAAAGCATGAATTGATATTGCAGAAGAGCGACTTTGTTTCTAGATTGATTGAGAGAGCGAAGAGAGAAGTAAACGAGGACAGAAGTTTTAATTGGATGCGAGAAAGAAGAAAGAGGAAGAAGAAGAGGAAGGGGAAGAGGAAGAAGCTAAAGCTACGTCTTATTGATATTGTGTTTTTTCTCTCTTTCTGAATCTGAACAATAAATGGGGAAATAAAAAAACTTAACTTCTCCTTACTTTCTCTACTTCGAAACAGGTCAGATTAACCCAGCTTTTTTTTTCCCTTTTCTCTTACATATATCTCTGTTTCATCAATTTTAAGCTCAGTTTGAATACCCATTAGATTCAATTTCGAAACGTATTGAAATTTATGGCATGATCTCTAACAATTCAAGGGTAACATAATACAGACTCTGTTCTTTAGCTTCTTATAATATTGAATAAAAGGAGGAATTTGTTTTTGGGTGTAGTTACATCGTGTTTATTTTTGGGAATTTTGCTAATTGTAGTTGGAGAAATGAAGGGATTTTTTTGGTGAAGCTATGAGCATGTTTAGGGTTTTTTGTGATATTGTCTAGCTGATTTTTCTGTTTTTTGGAGAAGAAGCTTTAGCTTAACTTGTTGAGTTTCCTGTTGGGTCTGTACTCGCATTGATGGGTTTATGCAAGTTATGGGTTTGTTTTCTTGACAACTTTGAGAAAAGGGATTTGTGAAACAGAGTGAAATAAGCCTAAAGTTGGGTTGCTTTTGATTGTAAGGGAAGGCAGTGAAGCTTTTTGGTGGTTTAGTTTAGTGTTGGCTGACTATGTTGTGAGAAATGCAAAGGTGGAATCAGCATTCGCGGGTAAATCTCGCGGAGTTGAAGACTCAGATAGTTAAAAGAATTGGGGCAGAGAAGACGAAATTGTATTTCTATTATTTGAATAAATTCCTCAATTTGAAGCTGAGCAAGGTTGAGTTCAGTAAGCTTTGCCTCCGAGTCCTTGGAAGAGAGAACATTCCTCTACACAACCAATTTATATGTTCGATTTTGAAGAATGCTTGCAATGCCAAAACTACTCCTCCACTGAATCCTGGCAAGGAGGTTCCAATATCTACAAGCAATGAGTCCCACACTTATCGGAATGGGAAGGTCAATTTCGCTTCTAACCATTCAACTGTTAAAAGCAATGTAGTTTTAGAAAATGGAACATGCAAGCTGGTAGAGCATCATCAAGACCTATTGCATTCAGAGAGCGAAGGAGATGGTCTGTTTCACCGTCAAACTAAATTGCTGAAAGAAAAACAGTCAGCGGATGGTTCTGTGTCTGTACAGAGTAAAGAACAGAGTGAAGTACGTGCAGTAGAAGATGGAAAAGAGGCACCTGCTAAAAGTTCACTGATGGCTCCACTTGGAATTCCGTATTGCAGCCCAGGTGGTTTGCGCAAGTCTCTGCCTTTAGCAAGCAATGGTAGATGTGCTAGCTCATGTGATACTGGTGGGTTGCTGGACTTACCATCGCTCAGAGAAAGAATGCAGCAAATTGCTGCTTCTCAAGGCCTTGAGGAGGTGTCTATGGACTCTGCCAATTTGCTAAACAGTGGTTTGGATGCTTACTTGAAAGGGTTGATCAAGTCTTGCATTGGGCTTGTTAGTACAAGGCACAGATGTGATTTGACTACAAAAAGTAGCCGCAAGCATAATTATAATGAGAAGCCGATGAATGGATTTTCAGGTGGCCATCACATGCTGCTGCAAAATAATAGTAGATTCTTAGATGGAAAGCCGGAGCAGAGAGCCAACTTCTCAATATCTTTGGTGGATTTCAAAATTGCCATGGAGCTTAACCCACAACAGCTAGGGGAAAACTGGCCATTTCTGCTTGAGAAAATTACACATGATGCAGAAAATATCTTTCATATGTGATTCCTTTGCTTATGACTGGTTGGAGGGGTCCAAGAATCATGGGCGTTTATGCTTGAATGCTGATGACTTGGTCAACATCTTTACGGCCTTCGTGCAACGTCTTGCTGCTCTCAGATTAGACACTACTCCTTAGTAGGTGAGTGAATCAGATATTTGATTTGGAGTTTGTGGTTGATCTAGTGTACCATGTTTCCCTGCAACAACAGAAGGTACCCACAGATCACAGTACGTCAACGATTGGTGCCATGTTGTACTTTTTTTCTTCTTTTTTAGGATAGTTTTCCAGCATTTTTCTGTAATTTATAGTTGATGACGAGAAAATTTTTAGAAACAGTTTTGCAGGAATAATTTGTCTAGCTTTATTAGGAAGGTTAAAGACTGCACGTTGTAAAAGTTCTTGTATATTTGTTTTCCATACTTGGACTGTTGGGATATCAGTGTTATCAAGTTATCAAATGCTGATTGTTCTATCGATGTACAATTTAAATTCATTTATACACACACATACTCACATGTTTAATCTCCAAATTGTATGTTTGATTCAACAACTGTGCTGAAGTTCTCTACTGTTTGTTATTTCTGCAATTATCTTGTTGGAAATGGACTTACGAGGATAATCTTCTGGCTCTTGTGCAATAGTTCCATTTACTTGTTACTATGGCTAGTGTACAGAACCTAATCCCGAAGCAGCTATAGAGAGACAGAAGCAGAATGTTCAATAACTCCTTATGAGAACCCTGCTTAACTGAGCTGACACCTGGAGCTACGGGCCTCATGTAGGTGCGAGGACCAATAAGCTTTGCTTGATGAAGAAAAGGTGGAAGTATTGTCTTGTCCACAATCCCTACAACTTGCTGGGAACAAGACTTATGGTGCAGCTTAAACAGAGTTTACTTGCGTCTCTCTGTATTATTTAATTAAGCTTTGAGAATCATGGGTATGTAATGTATGATGGATCAGCTTTTATTTCTTCCTGAGCTTAGTCAGATAGACAGGTGTTTTTATTCAAGCTCTGCAAATCCAGGCATGACTTGTATTACGAGTTATTTAAATTTCTGTTAGCAATAGAATGCTTATCAAAAGGCTGGATGGAGTTGGGATTTTGTTGCAGAACTGGACTGATTCACTTTGAGCAATGTAATTATGAATGCCATTACAGATGCTCATTCTTAAAATGAAAACATGATCTGGGTCTCTGTTGGTTACAAGACATCTGAACTAATCTCAACAGCATTCCTCTGGACTTGACACATAAGATGATTCCTCAAATTGATGAAAGTCATCCAGCATGCTTTGGTTCTCTTTCAGCTGCAAATGTGCAAATGTTCCTTCCATTTCCCTGTCAATGCTTCATGCAGGTAGTCTTCAAGCAATGAATGGGTGCATACTCGTACCTGCAGTGTTTTCTTTATGCGGAAAGGGGTGACAGCGTCATGTGAAGTGTCTAGAACTAGCACTAACTTGTCATGTCTTCCATATATATTGGTGGTGACATCTTAAACGCTGCGGGTTGTAATTGCCTTTGCTAATGTCTTCAATGCTTGGCTCTTTGCTTCTGGAAGTGCGAGCATGTGAGCTGTCCCAAACATTAATATACTATACGTGTCAAAAGCACTCCTTTCATTCACTTTTAATTGTCTATATAAAGGGCATCAAAAGGAGAGCACCTAGAAAGTGACTGCTTTAGGACATTACAGAACAAGACCATCTTCGACCACTAGTCTTTCATGAAGTACTAGCTTTGCTTGTTCTGTTTTTCCATGCCTTGTGAAATGGATAAATGTGAGATTTACTGTAACCCTTCTTTATCCAGGCTTGAAACCAGCCAAGTATATAGAGAACATGATCGGTTGTGCAAGCTTGGAACCGATCAAGTATGATCAAGAAAATTTCTGGGGTTTGCAGTCGCCAACGTTTCAGTTGGTTGCTTGTCTGAAAGATAACCGTTGCATGTGGACGTTGGCAGGTAGGCAGATGCAAACCAAACCAAGTTTATGAGGGAATCCATTCCATGTAAAGATTGAATTGTGGGCCATGAAAAAACATTATGTATTTACAGATGACTGTCATTTTGACAGACACTTGACTTCTCACAATAAAGGTGAAAACCTTTTGACACATAATTCATATTGTACTGATTTTGATACACTGGGCAACAGCTCTGTACCATGCTACTGCAATGACGGCCGTTGGATTATAAAAATATGACGGATGCTCATGTCAAGTTGCAGGACACAAGCTTCGCGTTATTATTATTATGATTATGATGATGATGATGATTTATTATTATTAACAGAGAAGTATCAAACTGAAGTGTGTGTTGTATCAAGCATGATTTGCCGAGAAGGAAGAAGGTGCACCATGGTCAGAAGACCACACAAAAACTCTCCAGAAAGGTCTTTGCTTACGCTTGGGATGGTTAGCTATCTGCTTTGATTCTGATCTTCTCAACATTTCCCACATCACCTGAACATCTTCATACCCACACGTCTGTACATCGTCATGAAGCTTCAAAAGTCCTGCTCCTGCTCCACAAAACAAAACACCACCATAAAACTTGTCAGCAACTTTCTTGTTGCACCTCTATTTAGTAATCCTCAAAAGACACCATTGTAGTGCAAGTTAGTTCCATTTTCAAAATTCAAATCAGAGACCTCTTTAGTAAAATCTAGTTTCTACTTGTATTGTTGTTTTTGCATCTTTTTTACACCTATCTTTTATGATTCTTGGATGGAAATAATACTTGTGACCCAATTGCTAAATCTTTAAAACCCGACAAGCTAGGGGGGGAGAAAATGACATAAACCATGTCGATGCCCCCAAAGTGGTAGGGATATGGAGTTCTATTTTGCTGTATTTCATCAATATTGATGAAGGCCCCATGAGGGAAACTGGGCCACTGTTCTTTTAGGTATATACAAATAGCGTATAGTCAATCCACTAAACTGACCCCAAAGCATAAAGTTGCACTGAAATAGATGTCGATCCTATTCTAGTGCCTTCATCTTTCGGCTGCATATATTAATGGCAAAAACAAGTATATGATCAGTCTTACCAATAAATTCAATCAGACGATAGTGAATTTGAATATATTGAAAGCAAAGGTTCGTCTGGATTGCAGCAAACATTAATCTATGAGTTGGCATGTGGAAATATACAAATGGGTAGTGATCATTTCAAGCAATCAGAAACCTTTACCTTAAAATATATCTAAGCTTTAATGGATTAAGCTTTACTTTTGTTTCATTTTCGCTTTAGTGGGTATAGCCTCCTTTATCACCAAGATCCTTCTCTTTTTTCATTTCTTTAATTTACTAAAAGGAATCCCTTTTTCTTCAGCTACATATCTATCGTTGATCTTGATATGGATTATTAAAAAAAAAACAGCTAAGATATTTATAATTTGAAGGTCGTAATTATGAATAATTTCAGTGGATTGGACTTGCAGTGGAGTTCTTCACCATTAATGGACTCTTCCAGCAATAAACTTTTCTTCAGTAAAATAGAAATTATGATGAAGATTGAACCAGAAGTATCCATGGGAGTTTTTTTTTCTTTTGTTTTGGTTTTTTTTTCAGCTATGAACATCAATTGTAAATGAAGGAATTTGCCTGTTAATTGGAATTTTTTAGAAAAAAAGAAAAAAAATAAAACAGAGTTGTTCATCATATTCATCATCTAGACAAGTCGGAAGAAATTCACCGCTTCTTCGAGGACTAAGGAAGGTGAATTTGGAAAAGAAGAAGGAAGGAAGGAAACAGAGCTGGAATTCGGAAGCTTAATTTGATGGCTGAAAGGAAAGAAAGAACTAACCAGAGTTACGAGGCTTGAGACGAGAAGAAACAGCAAACCAAACTTTCCTAACAGGGAAGATCATCCTCTGCCACCACTCCATTATTTTATCCTTGACAATTATTTTCCTTTTTCCTTTCTTTCTTCTATACGACGCTCCTCCGACTATCCTCACAGCCACACAACTCTTTAACCCGGCCAGACCGTTAATTCAGTTCTTCCCCTTTCTTACTACTCTCCTCTTCTATCTACACTTCTCCTCCTCCTCCTTCTACAGCTTAAACCTAACTACTCCTCCTCTCTGCAGCTTCTACTCCGAATAAACGATCACCACAATTCACATGCATGACACACGCCCTTCGATTGAGGAGATTGATCGAGAAAAAGGGATTTCCTTTCTTTCTTACTTACTTTCTTCGAATCCGGTTCAAGAAAAGACTGCAACAAGAGAAAGGTTTTTTTTTTTTTTCTCTGGGTAGTCTCTTAACAAGCTTCGCTCATGCTCTAATGGCGAGCCTCCTCCCCTTCTGCTCTGTTTGTTATAATCTCACGCTCAACCCACCGACACGTGACCATTTTTTTTTAATAATTTCCCCCTCTTTTTTAAAATAAAAATAAAAATATTAGCATATAGTATGCTCATCTCATGGCATAATCCGGCATTTAAATTTAATAATTTTCTAGATATTAATTTTAAAAAAAGGAAATAAATATGGGCCCACAAAAGGGGGGCGGTGTCGGCACCGTTCCTGTCCACGTGGTGATTAAAAAGGAATGGATATAGTGTGGAAAAGATAGTTCACCTCAAAGCTGTAATAGGAGAAATGAAATCCCATCCAGTCTGAAATTGACACGTAATTACGATGAGATTTCTTTTATTTTAATTATTTTTCTCTGAATTTTCTAGGGTATTAATTGGAATTGATTCGGAGTTCAATTCATGCATGGCCCCCCCCTTCGATCTTGAAAGCTTAACAGATAATTAACAGTTTTGTTTCCATCGTCTATATATGTAAGTATAATTATTTTATATTATATGTATATATTTGTTTGATTCAAGGAATATATATATATATATATATATATATTACACCTTTTCCGAGTGCTTTTTTTAAAGCATGAAATAGTATGTCAAACTGATTTGTTATATTAAATAAAAATTCAGAAATGGAAAAAACATTCTCCGTGGAAGATCAAATCACATCTTAAACTATATCATTTATAAATAATTGTATACATATACATATTCATATTTATACGAAAAATATGAATCAATAATAAAAAAAACCAATATTTTTAATGTTACACCCACGATAGAGAGTTATACGTATAGAGATACCTAGGGATGTATGTGCATGTATCTTTAGGTGCATGTGTATATGTGAATGTATTGGTATGTGTATGAATGTATATGAATGAATATATGTGTATTCATATGGCAATGAATGTGTTTATATGCTTGACTGTGTGACGTCGCCTCGTTGGGAAGCATGTCTTCTCGGTCGGATGAGGGACGGCTTGTTATTGTGCTTAGGATTGTGTTTTGAAGTGTTGCAGGGTTGCTAGACAGGTTTGGGTTGTGTAGGATTGAGTTAGGCTTGCCAAATAGGCAAGTTATGTGAGGTTAAGAAGTGGTACGGGCGTACGTATAGGGCGTACGGTCGTACGAGACAGAGAGGAAACAGGGAGTTGAGAGC
>CANYBF011074126.1:0-10093 GCA_948192965.1 Dalechampia spathulata
GGAAGGCTCGGGTTTATTTTTTCCCGACTTGTTTAGTTTCTCAATTGAGTTGACTAGATGAGTCGGGTGGCGACTCCACATTGTTTTCTGTTATACACAGTTACCACAGCACCACTCGCACACGCACACCGGAATCACACCCGTGAAGGCAAAACAATGATGGAATAGACCCGGTTCATCCCAATCGGTCCGAGAGACTCAAAATTTAGGGTGTGACAACTAGTTAGTGATATAAGTTAGGTTTAATACATATTGAACATTTTATACCAATCTTAATACTTTCAAGCTAATGTTTTTATTTCAGCAATGCAAATAAAACACACATTCATAAAATTAGTCAGAAGTAATACTCATTACAAAAAAAAAAAGCATGCCTCATTTTCTCCCTTTGTTTCATACACTATCTTTATTGCTTAATATTCTTACAAAATAGAAATTCTAAGTATGGCATAGAACCCATAGCTTGCACTCATCATCCATGGAAGATCTAGCTTCATGGGTCTCTATTAGCATGATCTAGTGATGGCCAGATCCTTTCAACATTCTCTTGGAAGAAAGTGAGCAATAATCCTCCCTCAAAGTATGGTAATCAAACATAGTGCTTTGTTAGTAGTCATACTAATGATAGACTTTAGTAGATCTGTTGGACCTTGGGGGTCCTTGATTTTAGTTTTGATGTTGAAAAAATTATGTTTTATGAAAATTATTAAAGTTTTAAGTATTTCTAAGCTTGGTACGGGCGTACAGAAGTTGGTACGATTGTACTAATTGATAGTACAGTCATACACAAGCTCTAATGAAATTTGTTTATCAGGATTTTTGGTACGGTATGGGCGTATAAGAAGTAGTACGGGCATATCGTTTGGTTTCCTAAGCCGTACGGGTGTACAAAGAGGCCGTATGGAGTGGAAAAATGTCCAGAAAGTTTGGTATGGGCATACCACTTTATGGTACGGCCATACGTAATGTTTGGACATCATTTTGGAGACATTTTTTAGGTGTCGTACGGGTGTACGGGGAAGCATACGGTCATACGGGTCAAAATACATATTTTTCAACATTTTTGAAAAAGTTGTATAACAGCTCTATTTTGCATTTAATGCATCCCCAACGGTCATATAAGCTTAGAATAGCTTATATAAGTGTAGATTAACCTTATTGAAGGTAAGAAATCAATCTACAAACATTATTTTCTTTGTTAAATACATTTTGATGTATTTTTGAAGTATTTTCTTGATTTCTTGAGTGAGGTTTAGTTTGAGCCTTAGGAAACACTTGTTTTAAGGGTTTAAGTGTGAGCCTTGGGAAAACACTTGGGATTGAATACTTGTTGAAGAATTCTTTGTTGTATTTGTGTATTGTATTAGTGGAAACCTAAGTTGTTTGCTTGGGTAAGTGGATGTAGGCATTTGTTGGCCGAACCACTCTAAAATTTTTGTGTCCATTTCTCACTCTCTTCAACTCTTTTGATTCTTGTGTTGTCATCCAAATCTTGGGATTTCATTTGGTATCAGAGATTGGGCTCTATTTTTCAAGAAGTAATATTCTTAGAGTTAAGATCAAATGGTAACACATTGTCTAGAGAGTCAATCTTTCACAAAACCTCCTTTCTTTGATGGTATGTATTATTCTTGTTGGAAGCATAGAATGAAGATATTTTTAGAGAGTGATGGAGTTGAGTTATGGAACTTCATTTTAAATGATTATGATCCTCCTATAACTATCATTGAGGGCATTTCCACATTGAAGCCTAGAGATAAGTGGAATAGCAAAGAGAAGAAAGCCAATGCTATGAATAAGAAGGCCATGAATGCCTTATATTGTGCCATTAGTATAGAAGAGTATGGAAGAGTGTCTCAATGCATGTCTGCTAAACGAATTTGGGATGCTTTGGAAACACATCATGAAGGCACAAATCAAGTGAAGACCAAGAAGATCCAACTTTTGACTCATGAATACGAGTTATTTACCATGTGGAAAAATGAAAGTGTATTGGAGATCTACAATAGGCTCATGGTGATTATCGATGGTCTAAAGAAGCTTGGGAGGATTTATTCTAGAGAAGACATCAACAACAAGATTCTTAGAGTTCTTCCAAAGAAGAATTGGGAAGCAAGGGTGATTGCAATTGAGGAAATAAATTATCTATCAATGCTTTCCATCGATATACTTCTAGGAAAGCTTTTACTTATAAGATCACCTTAAGGCAAGGTGTTGGAAGAGGAAAATAAGAATCTACAAGCAAAGGACATGTGAAGAGTGAATGTCCTAGATTGAGACCATTTAAGCCATCCAAGAAGAAAGCTTTCAAAGCCACTTAGGATGATGAGAGTGAATTGGATGATAAAAGCTTCGTTGGAGAGCATACATTATGCTTCATGGCAATAGAGGATGGAAATGATCTCAATGAGGTAAGTACTTCCAACCAATCTCTTAATAATGAGTTTGATAATGATGAAAGTGTCTTAGAGGAACTTCTTGTCAAACTTGAGCAATTGGCTAAGGAAAATAAAGTTTTTAAATCTAAAAACTTAACTTTGTTAAAAGAGATTGATTATTTGAGAAAGGAAGTAGATGTTTTAACTTCTTCAAAAAGGGATTTTCAAAAATCATTTGAAAATGTTTCAAATCCTTCAATGTTCAATGAATCCTTGAAAAAGGAAAAAGAAGATTTGTGTTTGGAAAATGAGAATTTGAAAAGAGAAAATGAGATTTTAAAAGAAAACCTTTTAAAATTAAAAAAAGGTGGTATTAAAATTGATAGTATTCTTAAATGTCAAAAGCTTAAATTTGATAGGAAAGGTATAGGTTATGATGAAAACACTCCTTCTTTATCAAATGGCCCCAAATTTCTCAAAGCTACTTCTATTAAGAAGGTTGCCAAGAGAAATGAAAGTAAAGCAGTTGAAAACTCTAATGCTAAGAGGTTTAAGACCTCAACTAGAAGTGAATTGCATAAGAATTGCAATTGTGGGGTAAAAAATTTCAATACAAAGGCAAAAAGTGTATGTTTGCATTCAAATGTTAAAATTGAAAATGACATGAAAAGTGAACAAAGGAAAGTTCACTTTCATAGACCAAGAAGTTGGAAGTCTAAACCCTTCCTTGGTCATTATCATTATTATGGCAAGTTTGGTCATTCTAATTATAAATGTTTTATAAGGTTAAGTCACTTAGGATATATTCCAAATGACTCATGTGAAGCTAACCCCCATGGAATCAAATACATTTGGGTACCAAAGGTTAAATGAAGTTGTTTTGTAGGTTTGCTTGAAGTTCACAAGATGATAATGGATGGATATTCAAGCAACAAGATGAAGTCTCTTTTGCATTGGTGAAATGAAGACTGAGACTATGCAACCACTTAGCGGGAGTTTTTGAGCTTAATGTTTCTTGTGGTATGATTGGTATATGTGTTGATTGTGTTAGTATTGTGAATGTTGATTGTGTTTTTGTTTTAAAATGGGAATTTTAAACATATGCATGAGAACATACTTCAATGATTGATTTTGGCTTATTTTCTTTTTGATATAGCCAAAGGGGGAGAAGTATGGTAAAAATGAATTTGTATGCATTTTGAAAATAATTTTCATTGAGTATGAATTGTAAAGGTGCAATTTGTAAGGGGGAGTTAATTTTGATTAAGGGTTTGTCAACATTAAAAAGGGGGAGAATGTTGGACCTTAATGCATCCCCAACGGTCATATAAGCTTAGAATAGCTTCTATAAGTGTAGATTAACCTTATTAAAGGTAAGAAATTAATCTACAAACATTATTTTCTTTGTTAAATATATTTTGATGTATTCTTGAAGTATTTTCTTAATTTCTTGAGTGAGGTTTAGTGTGAGCCTTGGAAAACACTTGTTGTAAGGGTTTAAGTGTGAGCCTTGGGAAAACACTTAGGATTGAATACCTATTGAAGAATTCTTTGTTGTATTTGTGTATTGTATTAGTGGAAACCTAAGTTGTTTGCTTGGGTAAGTTGTTTGCTTGGGTAAGTGGATGTAGGCATTTGTTGGGCGAACCACTCTAAAATTCTTATGTCCATTTCTCACTCTCTTCAACTCTTTTAATTCTTGTATTGTCATCCAAATCTTGGGATTTCAAGAACTATGATGGGTACATATTCGTAACCTATTCTTTGATTGACTTTTCTTTATTCATTTTTATTTTTATTGATATGTACACTTGAATTATTATTTAGGATATGGAATGCTGAAAGTTATAAGTGTATTGACTTTTGCAATTGATCAAAGCCTTTCTTTATTCTTTGTTCTTTATTCTTAATATTCATGGATTCTTTTATTGACTTTTCATTTTTTATTTTTATTTTAATTAATATGTGCACTTGAATCTCTTTTATGGATATGGAGTGCTAAAATTAATATGGTTCATCAATTAATTGGAACTTAATTTTATAATTTTTTTTCTAAATTATGAGATTAATACATATTTTTAGTGCATATATTTGAACTAACTATTCTCTTATATAAATTTCTAATATTCAGATAATAGACTGAAATGTTGAATTTGGATAAGGATTGATGTATTAATCTACAAAATTCTAAGTAATTATGACAAGTATTTAGAAATTTGTATTTCTTTTTGAAAGATTTGTTTTTAATTCTATTATATTATTGATTTAAATTGATTGAATAATAGAACCATAATTTGAATTTCAATAATCATATTAATAGTTTAATAGCTAGATTTAATTAGCTTGAAAGCGTACTAAAATCACTTTAATCTTGCAATCGTAATAATAATTAAAATAATTTAATTTGGTTATTTTGAACTCACAAACTCATTAATGAAAGCATTTTTATTCCTTAATTTTTATTCATGGTTGATTATATAATTAATTACTTTTGATTTGAATCTTGTTTTCTTGATTATTTTCTCTAAAAATATGATTTCCTAAATATTTAATTAAAATTCAATTTTTAATGTTTAATTTAATCATCAATTAAATTAGTCCCTTGGATATAATAACTAAAATTTAATTTCACTTTATTACTTGATATGATTGATAGTAATGATAACAACTACTAGTTAATTATGTTTAATTGGTGGTAGTCAGCAGCCAAGCCAATGGTAGGGTAGTGTTGATAATAAATACGATGCATAGAGTTTTCTTTTTAGAATAAAAGGAGTATAATTAGTACTTTTATATTAAATTTGACAAAAAAATTACATCATTTTCAACATTTTAAAAATTTGATATTTCTTTAAAATACCAAACTAGAAAATGATATTTTTGCTAATTCTTCTTTGGTTTAATTAGGAAAATTACATCATATGTAATTTTTCTTTACTAATTTCAAAATTTTATCAATTGACTTTTAATTCAAATTTTTTATTTTTTATTATACAATAATATTATTATATTTTTTAATTTAATTTTTTTGCCATATTCTTTTTCATTTAATTTATTTTTTATTTTTATTTTTTATTCTTCTTTTTTCATTCTTTATTTTTCTTCAATCTCTTTGTTTTATTTTTTCTCTTCTTCTTTTACTTCTCTTTATTAGATTTAGCAGTTGATTGGCTTACCTTGATAAAAATTAGCTTATAAGTACTAAAAATTTTAAAAATTCAATTATTTTGTTAAAACTTATAAATAAGCGATCAATAAATAAAATATTTGATAAAGATGCTTATAAGTCAAATTATCATTGAACTTACTAATAAAGGTATTAATTATTTTATTTTATAATAAACACACATACATTTAATTTTTTGTAATACTTAAATTAGATTAAATTAAAAGATAATTTAATTTCATATTTATTTTATATAGTTAACATATACAATATTTTATTAAATTTTTCAAAAATAATTCATGAAAATATATTAAAATGGTATATAATTTAATATTTATAAAAAAAAGTAATAATTATAACACTAATAAGATAGTTGAAATTTACAATTTTAATTAATTTATAAATGATTTTAAACCTTTCAAATAAATTAATAAAATTATATATTTAAATAATGTGATAAATTTTTTAAAAAATTTTAATTAAGTGTTTAAAAGAATAATATAATAAAATTTTTGATGAAATTAACTTATAAGCTATATGCTTATAAACTCTAAAATAAGAATTTAGTCTCATTCAAAATTTTTTTTTTAACTTATAAGCATTTAAATTACTTGAAACAAATGCATTTGACTTATTTTATAACTTATAAGCTTGTTTAATCAATTTATAAACTTAAATAAATACCCTTTAATCTTCTCTTAAATTAGGTTTTAAAATATAAATATTTGAAAGATATTTTAGAAATTATAAGAATTGATTTGATTAAAATTTAAAATGGCCCTTTACAAATGATATTTAACTAAGTGATGCTTTTTAACTAAGCATTGGACTGCTTTGGAAGAGAATCACACACAGTTTGGTTGATTTTATATCAAATGAGTTCCACTAACTTCTTAAATCATGATAGGTGCTTTTGTGGTTGTAAAATTAACTCATAACAAGTTTTAAATTTATGATCGATTATTCTACAAAATATGCCTCGCAAGTATACATGTTGCAATCATAGTATAAAGGATGTTGGTCCCATAAGAACTAGTGTGTTGCCTACTAGCTTCAATCGGTTATATGTTAGCTAGAAATTTAAAAGTGGATTTTGACATAAAGATTAAAACTTCAAAATTTAAAAGTGAATTAAATATCCACAATTAAATATCCATTCTCCAATATATTCCTACTCATAATCGATAACCATAAATGACTTAAAGGTATTAACAAAAATATAATTTCTATCAAGATTAAGAGAGAGAAAGAAAATAATAAAAATCATATAAGCTTTATCTTCCTCTCTCCTTTGATTCTTGATCTTCAATCTTCAAACCCATTGAATCTCTCTTAAAGCTCCATGGATTAATGAGAAGGAAATGGAAATTGCTAGGAAAATCTCCAGCAAGACCTTAATGACAAAAGAAAAGGGAGAATGATTAAAAGAATAAAAAGAAAAATGAGGAATGAAATGAAAATGATAGATGGATCAAGAATGATGGCTCCTCCTCTTGAAACTTAATCAAAATGATGTATTTAAGTGTTTAAAAGAAACCTTAAAAGATACTTTTAATGATAGCCCTCCATTTTAGATCCAAAACCATTATTTATACTCAAAATTCATCTAGAAATGATGCAAAGTGCCCAACTCAAGTCAAGTGGGGCAAGTTTGCCGAGATTTTTAACATTTTTAGACCAACTTGAGTCGAGTTGGCTGTAACTTAACTCGAGTTGAGTGAAAACATTTGGAAAATGTAAGAATAAGTTACCCAAATCTATAATAGCATGATCCAACATATTTAAACATAAAATATGATGAGATAAGACTATCATTAAGAATTATTATACATGAAATGTAATGATATTATCAAACTAATGTAAAATCCTATAATTCATGGAATAAAACATGTAAAATGTAAAAAAGATATTAAAATACTAAATAAACTAGGCTAAGTGTGAAAGTATATGAAAATGGATGAAATATATTAGAAATAAGATGAAAAAGTAGTAAAAATATGTTTAAAAAACATAAAAATGAGGGTTAAAAAATATACATTTTTACTTACATCAAACCACTATCTATAATCGAGAAGTTTACCAAAATAAGAAGTTTTTAAACTTTATTTATAAACTTATGTGTTTATACTCCTTAGATTTCAAAATTGCTGCACCTCTTTCATTTGTAAAAATACGGCAAAAATTCTTTTACCTGATTTTCTTGCCCTCCTCGCTATGTTTTTTTTTTAATCAATTTTTAATAATAATAATATATCGAAATCATTGCTTGACACGACAAACATAGGAAACCATTGATGGTATAATACATACATTTTAATAATAGATTTTTAGTTTTATCCTAAATTTCTATTTATTTTCATAGAATATTTGAATTTTAATTTTTATATCATATATATTATTTGTTAATTTATTGTCACTTATCTATTAAATTTTGTTAATTCTATAGCAATAAAAAATCTAAAATATCATAATTTTATCAATTATATCACTTTTTATTTCATATATATTTTAAATAATTAATATTCATTTTAGGATTTTCATAACAAAAATTAGTAAATCAATATTCTTATTTTAATTAAAATTGACTATTTTTATACTTTTTAAGTGATAATTTTCAAATAATTGAGTTTGATTTACATAAGTATCTTTGCAGTTAAAATAAATTATAACTTTAATGAAACTAATAAATTAAATAAATTAAATCATGAATTTTTAAATAGATACTTAAAATAAATCAATCAAAATAAAGATAAAATTGATAAAATTATAAAAATTAAACTTTTTATTAATATAAAACTAACAATATTAATTTTGTTAACATTTAACAGAAGACTAACACTACAAAGACAAAGGATATATATGATATAAAAATTAATATCCAAGTATTGTTGAAAATAAATAAAATTCTAAAACAAAATTAAAAACTCGTCAAATTCAAATATTTTCTGATCATTTGATCAATTAAAATAAGATTTTCATTTTCAAATGTAAAACTGACAGATTTTCTCTCATTTTAAGGTTTTGTAAAAACCTGAAAGAAACTTTGATGTTTCAAGTGTTCTTACATATACTATTTAACTGTCATATTTGAATATTAAAATATGTCAAGCTTCATGGTAACTAAACTATTTATGACCACATTCAGTTTAGGTTATTTTGAAAATTATCTGAAAATAGTGAAAGAATTCATCATGATTATTGAAAGAAAAAAGAGATAAAAAATAAATAATAAGAAATTACAAACCAACAAAGTCTAAGATTAAACAAAGGGCATAAACGCTACAAGAACCCAAAAACAACTCTTTCTTTCTTCTCCAACATTGAAATGATCAAACTTGTACGCTCCATGCTTGCCTTTATGGCATATTCTCATTCCATGCAATAAATATTACACGCAAATATAATCATAACACTTCCTTTCCTTTTCCATGAGGAAAATGAAGTCCCTTCTTTTTCTCTTTGATCCCAATACTAGAAGAAGGAGAAAAGAAAAACTTACTTCATGTATAATTTTTCAGTAAATTATGATAATTTGGTTCGAGTATATGTAGTGGATTTATGCTCACACACCATAACGAATACCATCGGTGCTAAACTTACTCTTGATCCATTTAAAACTGGTCCTAACACAAGATTTAAGCTTTCTTTCCATCGTAAACACATTATAAGATGCTATTCTCTTCTTTCTCTGCGTTTCTGGATCATTTGATGTCGCAAACCCGTTTTCCTTCTGATATGGCCCGTTAAAGCTATATGAATTCGACCCCAATTCTCCTGAGAAAGATGATGAGTATTCTGGATATGGCCTGCTCTTCTCCATCACCAAAAAACTAAAGTAAAGAAGAAAATTACAGAAGGAAAACCTAAACTCAAATTGGTTAGTTCCAGTTGCTGGGCTAAAAGACAAATTAATATTGATTGAGGTAGTTCTCTGTATGAGTTGGGTATTTATGGAAGTACCGGGAAACATACTTGTTAGATGTAATCAATGTTCACGTGCATTTCAATACGATTCGAAGAAAGAAATGTACATCATGATCCGGTGCGGTTGCAGACCATGTGGGAGATGTTGCCGGTGGGAACCATCATAGCTAGTTGAGATGAGCGGGACCTAGCTGTGTACAAAAGTTAGCCACCAAGGACAACGTTATATAAGAGCTGGGAGATGTTTCCTTCGCTATTGTTAAATTTCTTGTGGCATCCTTATTAAGAAGTGTTTATCACTTTTGTTTTGTTGCGTCAGCCCACTGAAAGAAAATATATATTCAGTATTGAAAACTGTAATAGAATTGTCTCAATTTTCCTTAGATTCATTCATATCACATATGGTACTATACAGTGGCGGAGCCAGGAAATCAAGAAAGGAGGGGCTAAAATTTGAACACAATATATCATTAATAATTAAAAGACTAACATATTTACAATAATTTTGAAAGAAACAAATTTACAATAATTTTGAAAGAAACAAACATACTATTACTAATATGAACGACGAGGAAGTTGAATTCTTCGATTTTGCATGTTTTGAAAATGTTGTAGAATCTTTTCC
>CANYBF011074481.1:0-15866 GCA_948192965.1 Dalechampia spathulata
ACATATATTGCTTTATCATTATTACTTTGTTTATTTATTATGTTTGGAACAATTGATGTAAGTTGATGCCTAAAAAATTAATGAAATCGATGTCTAGTATTTGATTACCATTGGTCCCAGTGAACGATACCTTTATACTGCGATTGCGACCCGTATTCTTACGGTAGCGTAATTACTTTATTAAGGAATATAAATTTAAAACTTGTTGAAATATTATGCATGTGAAGTTAAGCCTGTTTTTACGCGAACAAGTATGTGAACAAATTTTTTCACATACTTCAAAATAAATTGAGTTTGACTTATTTTCTTTTTAATATAGCCAAAGGGGGAGAAGTACAGTGAAATAACTTTTCAATATTTTTTGATGTATTTTGAAAATTTGATTTTGATGGCGTTATTGACATTTTCATGTAAGAAAATGTGTTTTTAATGAGAAAATATGTATTTATTGGTTTTTTTGTTATGTTTGATTAAAACTAAGCTCATGTTGCATGGTAGGTAATGTATAGTTAAGGGGGAATAAGAATTGCAATATTACAATTTGTTAAAGGGAGCTATTTTTGGCTAATAAGTAATTTAAAGCTTATTAACATAAAAAAATGAAAGATTATTGGACCTTAAGGGTCCTTAATCTTCATTATTTTAATGTTAATAAACCTTATTTACATTGTTAATCAATTATTTAATTATAACTTTTGAAAATTAGGCTATTTCTAGGTTAGAATAGTTGCACCAATTTGGTACCCTTGTATCATAACTTTTTGAATTGTTTAGAGTTTTAGTTTTGGGTAGAAGGTAGTCGTATGGTCATACCACTAGATAGTATTACCATATGACCTTTTACTTTCCAATTAGTATGATCATACCAATTGTGCATATAATCATATGCTTTATGAAGCTAACTTTTTTTGTAATATTTTAAAACATTATAAAATGATTCTTTTTGCATTAAATGCACTTGCAACAATTATTTGAGCTAGAAAAACTTTATATTGGTGTGGATTAATCTTATTAAAGATAAGAATACAACCTCTAATCATAAATTACTTATATTTTCCTCTTTGAGCTCATTAATGGTTAAATTTATTGTAAATCCCTTGTAAAGGGTTTTGGGATTTTCAATCCTAGTTTTTTTCTTAGATTATGTTTTGAGAGATATGAAATGATTGAGATCAAGTGAAGGTTATCTTTGAGCCTTGGGAAAACACTTTGTAATATGAACCTTAGGAAAATACTAGGGTTTGATTCTTGGTTGAAAAATTTTATTGTTGTAATCATTAATTTGGTTAGTGAAAACTCAAGTAAGTTACTTGGGTATGTGGATGTAGGCATTTGTTGGTTGAACCACTATAAACTTGGTATTTTTCTTTTTGCCACTCTTTTTAATTCTTGATAAATTATATTGTTGCCATTTTATTTAGGGATTTTATTATGTATTACAACAAAATTTTTTGTATAATAATAAAGTTTTAAGATGAAAAAAATCTTATTATAAAAATGATATATACAATAATATAATTAATTAGGATTAAAATTATGCATCATAATTTAAATAATATATAATATTTAATTAGAATTAAGAAAATATTTAAAATATATTTTATATCAAACAATTAATATTAATGTGTAATTTACATGAAAAAATAGTAATTTAAAAATTACATCATGTTTATAACCTTTTCTCTTTAAAAAAATTAACAACCGCAACTATGTTGTATCCTTCCTTATTTTGTGACTATGGTGCATTTAATTTAGTGGAAAAATTTAATCAATAGATATTATATGTTTATAAATTAATTTGTAGATAAATAATAAAAAACACATACATTTAATAAAAATGATTCATGAAATACAATTTTTGTAAAATAATTAATAAAATAATTAGTTATTTTATTAAATAATAAATCATATTCATTCAATTTTTATTATAATTATATTAAAATTATATAAATTAAATGAAAAAGTAATTTAATTTAATTTTTAATGCAAAATAGTTAATTTATAAAATATTTAATTAAAATTATAAGAAATAATTTATTAAAATATATTAGAAAGTGAGTATAATATTTAAAATTTATAAAAAGATAATAATTATTATATTAACAAGTCAATTAAAATTTATAATATTACTTAATTTTGTAAAATATTTTAGACCTTTTAAAAATTAAATTAATTGATTTATAAGTTTACATAAGTTGATGAAATAAGAAGAAGAAAAATAAATATTTAAAAATAAGGATAATGTAGTAAAAAGTTTAGACAAATTAAATATTTATAAGTTTTAAAATGAGAAGTTGATTTTTTTTCAACTCATATTATTTAGCTTATAAGCTCATATGATAAGTACTTAAAAGTTATTTTAAATAATAGAATTTGATTTGTTTTATAATGTATAAGTATATTTGACTAACTTACAAACTTAGAAAAGTAACTTTCCTCCTTCTTCATATAATGTATTTCACAAATTCAGTTTTTCCTTTTCTTTAAATCATTTCTCTTTCTTTTTAATTCTTTGTAACTTCACATTTTCATCCATAGTAATCATTCATATGTAGATTCGTAGAAGAATTAAGAAAATTTGTTAGAAATTTATTCCATAGCTTCTTTTGTTTATTCAAATAAAGAATAAAGGCATAAAAGAAAATTGAAGGATGACAGAACAATGATGATTTATGATGGAGATTGATGATCCCTTTCGAGCTAAAAGAATATTCATAGCTCTCATTATTCAATTGAATGGATTAGATGGACTTCCAATATAATGGAAAAAGTGGATAAATTTTATAATGTTCTTATGCCTAGATAGATATGAGAATAAAGGTAATTTAGAACTTAGATAGAGTAAAAGTTGGCTTAAATGACATCCTGAGATATAAGGACCCATTATAACTTATGCACATGCATGGAAAAGAGCTAAAAGAGGGGTGAACATTATGCTAAAAAGGGAAAGCAAGCATTTTGAAACTTTGAACCTTGACTTGAATGACATCTTGCTTAAGGTCCTATTTTCCAACAAGTGAATTTCTTCAAGTATCTCAACCAAATGTCATCCATCTCAAGGTCTCATTTTCTAGTAATTTCTATTCCATGGAATCCTAAGTTGGATGTCATCCTATCACATTCACTAATTTGTTTATTTTTAGCTCTGTATATGATTACTAGTAAGATGAAAATATATAATAATAAATGTTATTCTGATTAATTAAATAACCATGAAAAGATAAAATTGAGAAAGGAATAGGATATTCATTATAATAAGTATTTAAATTAAATTAAGGAATTTAAGGGTATTGAGCCATGAGATATAATATGGTTGGCTAATTAGTAATTATGTACTCTTGTTTCATTATTAGGGTTCTTTCATTAACTAAATAAAGTAACGATGAGTTAATACTAAGGTCCATTTGGTTGACATCTATGTCTAAATTTGGACAAACTAAATCAATAAGGAATGAGGAGCCTCGATGGTACTAAAAGTATATAAGACATGACAAATATTGCCACATTGGGAAAGTTGGTATCATTATATCTGTTATTTATACATACCTAAATACATTTGAATAATCATTACTTGTCATGCATAAATTGAATGGTGTATACATTTGAAAGTTAATTATAATATGAGTTAGCAATTGATTAAGTATGAGTATGAATTATTGTTAATTAATATTCTAATGAGTTGAAAATAATAAAGTGGAAGATTGAGTTGTAGATGATAAATAATCATATATTACAACTCATTATGGTTTATAATAATAATAACTTTTCATGTAATTTTATATGTTATCATATTAACTGCATATTAATTTTCTGATATGCTATTTTTTCTTGTCTAGTATGATTAAATGAAAAAAATTACTTTTAAATTAATTATAATTTTGATTGTGCATTCCAAAAAATCATTATATGTGCATATTTATACTTTTGGATTATTTTTCTAATTATTGCTTATTAATTTCTTCTATGATGTATTATTATTTAATATGATTTAAATAATAATATATTTCATCATATGGTTATTTAATGAGATTAAATAATTTTTGAAAAAATTATTAATGAGTAAATAATTTTATCCTTAAATGATTAAACTAAAAGTTTTTCAAATTAGATGTGATTTAATATATGGTAGTTTATACATTTATGATTTTAATATGATTACAATTATAAGTATATAATATGATTTTAATTTGAAAAAGGTTTTAAGGAATTAATTCAAAATGATAATTTTTCAAAACATGAGGACAATTATCCATTCACATGCCAAATGGGGAAACAAATAGAAAATGTTTCTTTTTGTAATGAAGTTGCATATAATTTCAATTAAAATGAATATTAATTATGCATTAAGAATATATGGTTGGTATGTATAGTATGATGATGAGTTATGGAATTGATCAATAAGATTGAGCATATGTATACTTTATTTCTGGTAAATAGGGCTTACTGCCCTTGCCTTTTCTCTTATATATCTATTATTTTTTTCTTCTCATCCACTCCCTCTAAATGTAATTTGAGATTTTCTTTTATAAAAGAATGTTATTAGATTACATAGGATTTTGAAGATGGAGCAAAAGAGCTATTTAAGGAGCAAGGAGGAACCAAACGAGAAAATTTTTAAACGAAGAATTTGTAATAGAATAGTTCTTTTATAATTCTATTTTTGGGAATGTAATTCATGAATCTACTTAGGTTTGACCTAAATTGGCTTGGTTGATGGATCTAGTAAGTCAATGTAGAACTTAAGTTTATAACCATCATTTTATTTAAATTTTTTAAATATGTTATGTATATGATGTGCGAACATGCCTTAGTATGCATTATTAAGCTAGGACCATGCATGCAAATATTAAAGTAGACAACACCCGCCTTGTATTATGAGACCATTTAAAATAAAGAAATATCACAAAATTGGATATTAAATCTAAGGTCTTCCATTTAATTAAGGGTGAAGAGATCTATTTCAAATTTGATTATTAGGTATACCTAATCTTGTTTGGCATGGGTTATAGAGGTGATATTAATATTCGTGTTATAAATAAAGCAAGAATTGTTGCATTAATGGTAAGAACTTTTATTTTAAATTTAGCTTCTAGACTTATATTAGAACTTGATAATTATGATTTTGTTCCTAATTTATTAAGAATATTATTTTAGTTTCCTATATTGTTGAACAAGGTTTTAATCTTGTTATTATGACTCTATTTCTCCTCTTTGCATTTTTCATGAGTTGTTTCATGCCAAATCCTTTTTGTTTTCTATTTTAAATTAAAAAAATTTTTCTACTACCTAAATGATTAATGAAAACAAACAATGTGTATGCATAATTGCTTTGTTGCATGGGATATTTACATGGCAAGATATCAAGTACCTTGAAATGTCCATATGATTATATAAGGAATTATTGAAATAATTATCATGCAAACTAATGTAATAAAAAAGGATAATGAGATATCCATTAATTGTTTGAAATTATAAATGCATGTGAATTTATGTTTAATAAAATCATGCACAAATTTTATTAAATGATAAACTGCTACATAAATTTTAGATTATGATTAGATAGGGAAAGGATAGGTTATTAATAAGAAACTAGTATGTGTACATATTTCATGGGCAATGTAGATTATATATATGATATTGTTTAACAATAAGCTATAAATAATATAGAAGTGACAGTAGATGACCTACTAGAGAGTGTCAATCATTCAACCACATATGCAATTTTACTTGATTCGTCATAGGAATCAAAATGGCCCTTCAACTACGTTGAAAAATTTGTACAGATTAATTTATAATTATTAGAAATTAAATTAAGGATATGGATGTTAAATTGAAAGTTTAAGAGCGTAAATGTACTTGTCCATAATATTTAAAGACTAAATTAGACTTTTATTCAAGGTTTATAATATTATATAAAGGAGAGTTTTAGGAAAATGAAGAAAGAACAATTAGAAGAGGAAGTGGAAATATTTAGCCATTTTGACCATTTTGTTACTATTATATAATTACAACCAAAAAGGAAGCTTCATAAACTTAGTAAGGAAGCAAAGAAAACTGAGAAAGAAATCAAAAGAGGTTTTATACATAACAAGTATATTTTTTATAGTTTAATCATTATTGTCTTTATTTCATATGTTTAAATATTTGAAAATAGTTATTTAGAAATGTGAAAATATGGTTGTTTTAATGGATGCACATGATTAATTAAGTTTTTATTATGAATGAGATTTATGAAGTTTCTAATATTATGGTATTGATGAATTGACAAAATACCAGGTACATTTTCCTCACAGGAGTTGGTTGAGTCTATCCCTCTTTGGTGAGAGGTATGCATCCTATGTACGATTAAGATTGTCTCCTAAGATTGATATTATATAGTGGATTCTAAGAGATTAAGGCTATCTCCTATAGAGATAGACTAAGCCTATCTCCCATTTGATATAAAGGAATTGACGGATGAAGGTACCAACAAATTTAACTTGATATTTTTTAAAAAGGTAATTAATTTTAAAAAACGACAACCATGAATTTCTTGAAATATGAATGTTTAAAATATTGGTGTTATGATTATAATTATTATAGTGTAATTTGATATGTCATAAATAAATATTATGTTCTTATTATATGATTATTTCATGGTTTTCATCTTATTATTAAATTTATATATACTTATTTTTACATGAAATGTTATTTTTGGATTGTAGTTATACTTGTGTACCACTAAGATTTTTTCTCAATAATCACCTTTATGATGAACATAGATTAAGAGCAAGCAGCTAAGAGTGAGAGGTCATATGGATCACATTAGCACTACAAAGCTATTGAGAGACATAAAAATAAGTAGCTTATTTTGGTTATGGATATTTTCCTATGTGATTATGTATATCATGGAACTATCACTATAAAAATACACATATCAGCAGATTTAGGCAATGATAAATTGACAGTTCTTTATATGATAATATATTTTCATAAATGAATTTCTTCTATGTTTAAAGTGGCTTTTATATTGAGTTAATTTTATCTATATGTTTATTATTAATGAGTGAATTAATGATTTTCCTTTACATATAATATGAATAGGATCACTAATGTGTTTGCTTTCCCTTATCACTTTTAGTACAATTAAAGTTTTCTTAGTTTAATTGTAATATTATATTCTCCTTTCATGAACTTTATTTCTAGTGATAGTGAAATTTTGATTTACCTTCATTTTCAAATTTAAAAATGTGATTGAAATTTACATTTGCATAACTTATATTTTTACTTAAACTCTAAATAACTATTTCTTAAGTATTAAGTAAGTTTTACATAAATTTTTAAAATATCTTATAATGTGTTTAATGAGTTTCTTTCAGAAATTTCAAGATCTATTAAGCATATTATGGGATCATGTCATGCCTTCTAAAGAGATAAGATGTAACACAAATGTACTAGAAATATATGGTTAGGTAGTATGAAATAGACATATGTCCAGATTATGCTACATTAAAATTAAAAAAGTAATCATGATATAAGGAAATGGTTTGCTAAATAAAATGACATGTAAATGGTTGTATAATTATTGGTAACATGAAGTGTGTTATATGCATATGTTGAATTAATAATTTAGTTTATTTGTAATTAATTTAGACTATTATGATGAAATTAAATGAATTTTAAATGATTGTAACTAAAGAAGTATTAAATATGCATATGAATATGGTTTAGTTGAATCCATTAAAAGTGAAAAAGGGATTGTTCCAATCATGAAATTTCTTATCCATGGTAACATTATCAAATAAAAATGCTAGAATTTAATAATTAATTAATGAATCCATGCTTTAGCAAAATAACTTTGGAATATACCTAAGTATGTTTATAATGTTAATTGACTTGAAATAATGAGAAACTTATTAAGTGATGCTTGAAAGCATGAGTATTATAGCTTGAAAGAAAATTATTGCCAAATATATATACATGTATCTAGATAAATGGTATATAATTTCTTAAACATGGAAATTATATGCACATTACAAAGAAGCCAAATTGAAAAATGGATTAAAGTACAAATCCTTATATGATACAAGTACTAAAAATATTAGCAATATAGCAAGTTTAAGAAATAAAGAGGTTATTGCCTTACTCAATAACAAGATAAAGGGGAAGAATAAAACTAGTACATGCTTAACAAATATTTACTATATAAATGAGATTAATAGGTAAACTATTGGTGGAAAAGCACAACCATAGGATAAACTATGATTGGTGTATATTATTGGTTGATTTTCATATGATTGTGAATATTATGTATGGCATATTAATTATACATGACATAATTATATGTATAGTGATAGTAAATTGATCGATTCATGCATCATGGCATATTAGTGTGTGGGATGCTTTCGCCACTGCTTAAAGTAAGGCTTGCAACAAACGATACTAAGGGCTTGCTTGGAGCAAAAGTCCAGTCTTCTTAAGGGGCTACCTTAAGTAATGAAATAGACTCAAAAAAGTTACAATAGAGTCGCCACTAGATGGTTTCAGATTTGGTTTAACAGATCCAAAACATGAGTGCTAAATCAAACCCTTCAGAGATGGGTTTGGGTTATCACACCCTCATATGCATCTTAAATTCATGCATGCATATGTATTTTATGATCATGCTATAATGATGTGTAAGCATGGATTAATTATGTTAAATGTTAAAATATATACGTATGCATGTATTTCATGGTAAGAGAATATATAAAGTATAGAAAATGTTTAATGTTGTGAAAGTATGTATAAAGGTAAGGTAAGAATATGATTTATGCATGTTAGATGGTAATAAAATAAAAATGGACTTAAGGGTGACTATTAGTGAATTAAATGTTCTTAAGGTGCTAATATGAATTATTATGTATATAGATATATTATTTATTTAGTTGAAAGGTGAAAAAGGGAAAAATAGTATATATATATAAGTTGTAAGCATAAGAAAAACATATATGACATGTTTATGCTATGAGAATGCAAAAGAGTGATTTATGAATGATTGAGATGAGGAAAATATTATGAAATGATATAGAGGTGAAGCAATTTCATATGACATGGAATTTGTAGAGAAAGAAATGAAAAGAAAGTAAGAAGATGGTTAAAGTGATGAAAATGTGCATAAGATGCATTATGGATGTGAATTTGGCATGCTTATGTTGAATGCTTTTCATGAAGCTTAATGATGGAATTTATATGTGGTATGTGATGTTTTGGCATGCTAGACATGTTATTATATGTGAAGGTATATGTTAAAATATGTAAATGAAAGTTTAAATAAAGTTAGAATTTATTATAAGTTAAGTAGTAATTAAGGACATAAATGCCATTTCATAAAAAGAAAAAGTTAATTTTGGAAACCAACTTATGTATGGTATGTATGTACATTCATGTAATGTATGACATGTATGGTTCTTATGTGAACATGATGTAAAAATGATGCAATAATAATAATTAAAAATGATGTTGAATATGCATGTTTGAACCAACCGATATGAGCTTTGCGAATATGTGAGTATTTCATGCAAACCCTAACTTGTGTAGCTTTTAAATGATGATATAGTTGTTGTTTAAAGTGTGTATGAGGTGTTGGTGGTGATAAAATATGGTAAAGATCATGAATATATGCATGAAAAGTTAAAAGAGGTGAAGTTATGTTAAAGTGCATACTTGCTGTCCAAAAATGCACTTTTTGGTTTCTTTTTATTTTAAAGGGTAGAAGCTTGTAAATTATCTAATTTTGTGTAAATATGATTGAATATGATGTTAGAATGAAGAAAAAAGAAGTTTGGTTGCATGGAAAATGAAATTATGTTTTGAAGATGCTATAGAGATGAAAAGTAAGGAGCAGTGATGCTTACTTGATGAGCTTGTGTATACACTACCTTAGAGTGTGTTTAAGTGCATGGTTTCTAGCTATTTGGACTTAAGTATGTGTGTAACATATATATTCATGTGAATATTTAGTATGGCATGATTTTAAGGTGGTTTAGATGCTAAATGGATAAAGGAATGCAAATGTATGCAAAACTAGATTGTTTTAGTAGAACTTAATGATTTATGGCAATACACTTTTTTTTGATAACCTTAATGATTTTTAAAAATTGCATATAATAGCTCAAATTAAAGCTTATTGAGTCTAGTTTCCAATGGTATATAGCATGCCTATGTTCAAGGTCATTAAGCATACGAAAATGGGACATCATATACAAAGGTACATGAATGGTAACAAAAATAGTGCATTTCGACAAAATTTATAAGGCATGCGGCCTTTTTACTTTTAGAGGCCTTAAAGGATGAGAAAATTTGCATGCTATAGCTTTAATGAAAGCTTGATGAATCTAGTTTCTAATGGTATATATCTTGTTTATATTAAAGGTTGAAAGGATAGCTTAAAAATTCATTTAGTCCAAGTATGTGCAGAAATGGTATTTGCATTTTTTGGTTTTCATAAGTTTAAGTTGCATACCTTAAGTGTCTATGTTTTGATATCTTCTTTACTTAGATTTACACTTTGGTATGTGCATTAGATGATGGCCTAAATGTGAGTGTTTTTCATGGTTCATAACTTGTCCCATAAGGTCATATAAAGGCATTAACAAGTAAGGTGAAAACATGAAGATTTCATGAAAGAAAATAACTAAATGAATAATGTAACATACCAAATAAATAGTGCACCTTGCCAAATGAATAGTAACATGACTTGTATGTTTGGTAACTTAAAAAATGTACATTCAAAGATTCCAAACTTAATGCTATTCATACCTAAATCGTATTATTCATTGTTATATACATGCATATACACTTAAAGATATAAATTGACCTTATTGTCTTTTGTTTGAGTCATGATTGATTACATGCCGAATTGATTAAAATACATGGCTTACATGCTAGAATGCCTATATATGACTTAAATGTGTACATGTACTTATATATGTAGAGGTGTTAAGACATGAATAAGGTTAATGGTCTATTATGTTATCAAATGAAGTTCAATGGTATTTAAGTATACTTAATCAATATGAAAATGACTAGGACATTAAGGATGGCCAAATTACATGTTTGACTTTTACATACATATATACTTGAATGCATGGGTGTGTAATGATATAAATAAGGGTAATTACTTATGACTTGTTCAAATATGATTCAATGATGATTAAATATTTATGATGGATAGTAATTTGTTCAAGATGCTTAATTGGCTGAAAAACATATAGAATTACTACTTATGATAAATGTAATGCTACAACATGAAATTGCACAAATATAACTATCATGACTAGAAATTGAAGTATGACTACATGAAATGGATATGTATGAATTCCTTATGGTGAGGAACTTTGTGTAAAATGTAAATGGCCTTACTAATTAAATGAATGATGAATTTTTCACAGACTCAACGGAGGAATGGTGACAGTGACTACTAATTATCTAAATAGGTTTATGCTATCTAAAATTTTCATGATTGATAACTCGATCAATAATGGAAAGATGTACATAAGTACACTATAGTTATTTATTTATTTATTTACCATACTTAGAATACCTTATGATGAGTCTATATAGGAAATGAATTATGAATGTTCTCTTATAATGATTTTTTATGCATTATTGAAAATTTATTATATAAAGAATATTATTCTGTGATGATACATATGTCAAGCTTTTGAATAGTAGTTGTTATATTGAAAATGAATACCAAAGTATACAGGTTTATATTTTGAGATATTCCAGTCTATTAAATAACGTCGGTAGGTGGATTGCCATATGTACAGAGATGCTATATGATATCTATTTTCCTTATTCATGAAATATTAATTGATATGGATTATGAATAATGATTTATGATGGAAGATTGATGTTATAACTTATTAATTTCCATAAGCATCATGTCATTAAGAATAATGCTTACGTATCATGCTATGAATCATTTATATACATATTCATATTCATGACATGTCTTATAGAGGATATAAGGTGGGAAAAGAGAGAAATGATACAGAGCTATATTTTATGAAAGTGTATTGGGGTCATAGAGATGATGGATTCCCGTGAGGAATCATACAGTATTGTTCCTATATGGAACCATAGAGCAATGCTGGGTTCTTTTCATAGAACCATAGAGAACTGTTACACTCTTATAAGAATTGAGTACTGGTACATACAGGATCCAGTATGAGATTGTGCACAATCATACACAAATGAAAGGAAATGTTACAAGAAAATTAGAGGGAGAGTGCATAACATGATTACATACACACAATCATGCATTATTCCTTAATTATAATGAAATGAAAGACAATGCTATTACAGGTGCACTACAAGTGTACATATATCGATGTTTATAGAGACATGATGGTTTGTAAATAGTATTTTACACAGAGGAAGTCACAAATGACTGTTTATAGTATTTATATTCATATTTCCATAACATTCTATGTTATATTGAAAAAGTAAAGGCAAAATGAAAGTGAAGGCATGATATGAGTTCATACAGTGAACTATTCATTTCAAAGATGAAATTATGCTTTGATTTGCATAGAGAATGATTATTATTGATCTTATATGATATAGTTATCAATTATCATTGATCCATGATAACATACCATTATGAATGTAATACAGTATTATATAGAAACACATAGTTAATGTTCGTAATGCTATTTGATAAAGGTTCACTATGATTGTTGAATGTGATATAAAAGTGTTATCATGATTTCATTTAATGTTATATTACATGTATTATTATCTTGTTACAGATAATTATGCTGATTATGGTTAAGATTATGAATAGTCATGGTTGCTATATTATTTAATTGATAGAAATAACATCGATGACTTACATACCATGAAATAAGTATTTTCTATAGACATCAATGGAAGGAAGGTGATGTTATTAGTTTGTGACATAGTGTTCCATGATATTTGAACTATTATTGAGTGTTTATAGATATTTTTCTATATTATTAAGTTAAAGGGGCATTTTAATGCTATATTATGGTGATTTTTGTAAAGAATACTCATGATTAAGATATTTTGTATTTTTATATGATGGTATAGTAAGTATTTGAGTAAGCATCAACATGAGAAGTTTTATAACATGTCTTATATAGAATTTGATGCATGATATATTTATAGATGATAAGATATTTGAATCATGATGTATGCTTATGATATTGTTATTATGCATTTATTATATAGCACCTCTTAGTGAAATACTCAGCGTTTATAATTTGATAAACATTGGTTGAAAGTTTACAAGGAAGCATATGGATCCAGAGGCACCAAATTAGCAGAATTATTTATATGTCAAAGTTTTAAAAATGTCAAGTACTCCTGAGTTATGTAATTATGCAACTTTGTCTATGAGTCTAAGGCAGTAAATAATTGCATTGATGTTTATTAAGTATATGTCATTGTATCCCTATGAACAGAGCTTAATTAAGGATTTTACATTCATGTGTGAATGATTACATGCTATAAAATTTAATTACATATTTTTCATAGGTCACATAAAAACACAGGTTTATTCATACATCCTAAAAATAAGGATAATATTTTAAAATTTTTTTAAAAAAATTTATGCATCCCTTGTAGGATAATTAATAGTTTTCACTTATTTAAAGATTGTTAATTATTCTAGAGGAGCATGTTACACCATGAAAGGTGTAATACAGGTGGTGAAGATCTATTCCCTTATAGTTTTAAGTTCAATTTTATCATTTTAGTCAAGTTAATTGCCCTAAGCAGATAAGTATTTATGATCATGAAATAAGCACACAACTTGGTATAGCATGACAACAATCATTACATATATAACGTGGTAAACATGATATGACAATCATGGCATGACATCATGATATGGCAATTATGGTGAATGAAACATGACATATGCATGACATGTGAAAAATGACATGGTATAAGCATGACATGTGAGATGATATGGTAAAGGCATGATATATGAAAGATTACATGACATAGGCATGACATGTGAAATGATGACATGACATAAGCATGACATGTGAATGATGACATGGCATAGACATGATATGTGAAAGATGTGGCATGATATAAACATGACATGTGAAAGATGATATAGCATAAGCATGACATGTTAAAGATGATATAACATAGGCATGATATGTGAAAGATGACATGGCATAAGCATGACATGTGAAAGATGACATGGCATAGGCATGACATGTGAAAGATGACATGACATAGCCATGACATATGAGATGACATGGTATAAGCATGACATGTGAGAAATGACTTGGAATAGGCATGACATGTGAGAGATAACATGGTATAAGTATGACATGTGATATATGACATGGTATAGACATGACATGTGAGAGCATACATCCTATAATAATGACAGAGCATGCATAATAGCACAAAGAAAATTAATAATGGCCCAAAGAAAGTGATAGAGAGAGATAGGGGATACACAATGAAATAAAGCTAAATTATACATGCCTGGAGAATCTAATAAAATAGAGGCCTATTCTGTTATAAAGGATCTTTGATGATATAAAAATCTAAGATGTTAAGTAATATCTCCTCTATTTGGGAAAATAGCCTTAGGCAGTATAAGCTAGAATGCACGAATGGAAAATGCAAATGGATGAATAAACGTTAGGCAACAAATAGGATGTCAAGATGAATGACCAATTTTATGCCATGTGAAAGCATGAATCAAGGGTAATGTAATGGTAACATTCATGAAATGCAACAATAAATATGAGTCAGGTCGTGAAAATCATGAAAATAATCAATTTTGGGTGAAATCAATTAGAAGCATAATTGGAAGATTCTAAGATCACATATGGCATCACTTAGAAATGAATCAACATCCAATTAAGCAAAACATGTCAAGTGACACATTAAAACATAATTAAAATAACATTTCATTGAGAAAACAAGCAAATTAATTGATTTAATAGCAAAATCAACAAAAATTGATCATGGAAAATGAAATTGGAGGACTTTAACATCATTCAAGCATTAATTAGAGGTAGCAAACACATCCAATTCAAGTCCAATCACATCAATTGCAATAAACATCAAATTAAAATAAGCATTTAACTTTAAAATTATCTTTGAAGTTAAAATTAATCAAATTACATCAATATTTGAAGTCAAAATTAATCAAATTACATCAATGTATGATGAATTTAGATAATTAGAGTTACTGTAAAACCACTAATGCTACTAAAAACTTTGACTAGCATTAAAAAAACAAGTGGAGAATGAGTGTAAATTGTAAATTAGTGGAAAATAGATAGCTATATACATCACATATAACATAATGTGCACAGTACATAGGCTATATGTATCACATTATTGTGACATGCGCCACATGTAACATGCAGAAATAGAAGGAAATCAAGTTTTTAAGCAAAAACATGCAGAAAATCATAAACTTAGGTGAATATGTGACTGTTACAGATCATTCTAGCTATGGGAAAGCTATGAATGCTGTTGGTTTGTTTAGTGATTAAGTAGCGGAAGAAATTTAAAATTTTCATTTTAAAACAACAAACCAAAAGAAGATCTTTGCATCAAAACACAGAAAAACCAGTTTAGAGATTAGACGTAACATATTGGATAGTAACTCTTACTTTCAATGCAGATGTCCTTCGTTCTTTATCTTTAAAACATTTATGGTTGTAGCAAACCAAAAACCACCAAGATAGGCAACCTCCAATAGTATCCACATGAAACAAGGATGTCCAAGCAAGCAACCAATTGCTTCTATCTCCTTTCTTGTGAACTAGCAAAGAAAAAGAAGAAAAACTTATGGAATTTTTGACTTCCTCACAATTACTCTTGTGAAGGCCGAATTC